>CAVNZG010001635.1:0-44602 GCA_963693315.1 Diogma glabrata
AAATTGTTCACCAGTTTACTAATACAATTTAAAAAAAAAATATTAAACAACTACAGATAAGCAAAAAATATTGAAGTATTGATGATATTTTCATTGTATTTCTTAAAAGAAATAAATAAGTGATCCTGCGATGAATATTTTGATGAAGTTCTTAATTACTTTCATGATAATTATCAGCAACTAACATTTTTCACTCCCTCTCTTTACTCTTAAGTCTCATTGCATTTTATGATTCTTTTTGATATATTTTGTAAACATAGTCAACAAATTTTTTCTAGTTTTGTTTTTACGTTTAGAGGTGCAACTTTGTGATTTTTGTCAGTTTTTGGTTAAAACTGAAATATTGTGTTGAAAAACAATATACAAATCAGTGATTAACGGTACAGAAAATCGAAGAAGCTGCACAACAATAATTTTTTGTTATAATAGTTTTTAATTTCAGGAAAAAATTGACGTGACTAAACCATAGAGGAAGAAGGAAGAACCATCTCTTTAAAAAATATTAATGCTTTATTAAATTAATTTTAATGCCTCAAAAAATTTATAATTAATAAAATTCTAGTTTAAAACATGAAAATGGTTTTTAAAATACCACAATTTTCATTTGTTCTATATTTTATTCTGTGTTCTATGCTATTTTTATTCTAAATATTCTGTACGGGTTTTACGCTCTATGTTCACATTGATTTCACTAACTCCATAATTGATTTCGATTATAACAAATAAGTAATCAATGAGTTCGACTATTCTATAGTAGCGAAGTGCCTGCTGAAATTTGCAAATGAACTCTATCATTTCATCAGTGATGAATCTTTTATGAAAATTCACTAATTATTTCGTCGGTTTGTTGGTAGTGAAATCCCTGATGAAGTTCATTGATCATTCATGAACTCACTGTTTTATCGTTCATGAGTTTCTGATAGATATTCATCAATAACTTCATGCGTTCCATAATACTGATATTCATCAATAACTTCATGCGTCCCATAATACTGATATTCATCAATAACTTCATGCGTTCCATAATACTGATATTCATCAATAACTTCATGAGTTCCATAATACTGATATTCATCAATAACTTCATGAGTTCCATAATACTGATATTCATAATGAAGTTCAGCATGGTTTTCATTGAAACATTCATTAGAAGAGAAGAGCGTATACAAAAGTAAATAAGTGAATTCACATCACAAGCTCATATACGTTTCATTGAATAGGTAATGATGATTTTCATGATGAACTATTGTATGAATTCACTAATTCTCTGTTACTAGGGTATTAAAATATTAATGTTGAACACTAATACATCTACAACAATTTATCATATTTATTTGTACCTACAATTAATTTAATGGAAACATATATTATTTATTTTAAAATTTATGTGAAATGATTTAACAAAGGTTTAGATAGTCATAAACTAAAGTTTGTATTATTAAATAGTTAATTAATTGTGAAAATAATAAAAACTAATTATTATTACCAACACATTCACAACCGGTGTTCCAAAACATACATATACAATAAATTACCCGGTAAAATTTTATTCCATTTTTTTTAAATCGATAAAATAGTTGAATCCAAATACTTTTAACTAAAAATATTTCTCTCACATATTCCGAATTACATTATAAAAAATTAATTAAAAATTTTAAAACTAAAATTCCATAAACAAAACTACAATAGTTAATTGATTATTAAATGCATACCTCAATACAATATTTATTGCAAAACAAATGAATCACAAATTTAACTATAAACACCTCCATTCTCTACATGTCACACAATACAACCATAAAAATGGCATTTTTCTTTTTTTTTAAATTAAATCATTTTCGATTTTCAAAATCATAATCCTGGGATCTAAGAACAAGAAATCGTTTCGGAAAAATTTTAATGAATTAATTTAATTTAAAAATTAAGCAAACCAGCTGTATCATGATAAAAGGTTTGCCTTTTTCTTTTTTTTATCGATGTATTTTATAATTTACACTAACACTATTCAGCAATTTTATTTTTTACTGTAAAATCATTTATTTTTAATCGAGACAACAAAATGATTTATAAAATTTACACATCTTTATTTAAACACACCTATACTACTACTTTATATTAACATAAAAACGAATATATGGAAAACATTTTTATTTGCTTTTTTTATTATTAAATTTACCTCACTTCAAAAACACATATAAATTATTTTAAACAATAATAAATTGATTTTAATAAAACAAAACACAAAACCTAATTTTTTTTATAATTTAAATTACAAAATTAAAAATGATTAAACTAAAACACAAAACGACCGATACACCACCATTCCATACCACCACCAAACTCGTCTCGCTACCTACGTGTACGCGGTACATATAACAATATTTCTCTTATTGCCGTGCATGCACCAACTGAAGCTAAGACCGTCGACGAGAAGGATAATTTCTACATAGCACTGGAAGAGGTTATGAAACAAACACCAACACGCGACTTCATTATGGTTCTTGGTGACTTTAATGGACAGGTTGGAAGAGATATCTCTTATGGAAATGTGGTGGGTCCCAACAGCCTGCATTTGAATTCGAATGATAATGGTGAGAGAATGACTGAGTTTGCATTATCAAATAATTTGAGAATTGCCAGTACGTTCTTTCCGCATCGATCGATTCATAAGCAGACTTGGGTCTCACCGAATGGGAATACTCGAAATCAAATTGATCACGTTCTAGTAACAACACGTTTCTTTTTGAGCGTTCTGGATGTGCGATCCTTTAGAGGTGCAAACATTGGAAGTGACCACTTCCTTGTATGTGCAACGATAAGGTTCCACTTCCCAAATCCAGGCATTCCAAAATTCAATCAACGGAAACGTTTTAACATCTCATCATTAAAGAATGCTGAAACAGAAGAGAGATATCAAATCCATATTGCCGAAACGTTGGATAAATCAGAAACCATTAAGGGAGACGTCGATAAGTCATGGTATTTGCTCAAAGATGCTGTTTTAAGCGCTGCTGAGGGAATACTTGGACGACCAGAGAACAACTCCCAGAAGCCATGGATGGATCAAGCATGCCTTGACGCTATTCCATACAAAAGAGATTGCTATCTGAAGTGTCTACAAGGACGCAACACCAGGTCCACGAAGAAAAATTATAAACTGGCAAGACAAGCCGTTACAAAGCTATGTAGACGAACGAAGAGAGAATGGTGGAAGAGACAGTGTGAGGAGATTGAAAGCTTCAATAAGGAACATCAAACGCGTAACTTCTTTCAACAGGTTAAAACCTTAAAGAAGGGCCCCCAAACTAGATCGACTGCTATTCAAAACGAAGATGGGGAGCTACAAGTAGACCTTTAAAATATTTTAGATACTTGGGCCGCTTATTTTGAGAATCTTCTCAACTTAAGTGACCAGCAACAAGTCGGGCGACGAGCTAAGCTTATTCGTGCGTCAAAGGTACATGTAGACGAACCCACCAGAGAGGAATTCGATGCGGCGCTGTCAAAATTAAAATGCAATAAAGCACCTGGTATCGACGATATAACATCCGAAATGATTGTATATGGTGGCGAAACTCTATCCTAAAGATTGTTTGAACTTGTTCAAATGATCTGGAGGACTGAAACCATGCCACAGGACTGGAACACAGCCATGCTGATACCAATCCATAAAAAAGGTAATCGCCTACAATGTGCAAACTACAGAAGAATCGCCCTCCTCTGCACAGCATATAAGATCTTTTCCTACATTTTGCTATCCAAAATCAATCCTTTTGCTGAACAACTGTTTGGAGAATATCAGTGTGGTTTCCGGCGGGGCCGAGGTACCACCGATGCACTTTTCTCGATAAGGATGATTTTGGAAAAGTGTCGAGAGTTCAACATACCTGTGCACCAACTTTTCATTGATTTCAGACAGGCCTACGACTCTCTCGAACGAGAGACTCTATGGTCTGCTCTGGTGTCAATGGGAATTCCTGGTAAACTGGTATCACTATGCAAAATGACAGTACAGAACTCTCAATGCTGTGTACGAGTAGAGAACGAAATATCAAAGTTTTTTAAAGTCGACTCCGGTTTAAGACAAGGTGATGCTATCTCTCCTATACTTTTTAATCTAGCCTTGGAATATGTGTGCCGTCAAAAGAAACTACCGACTAATAACAATATCTTGTCAATAAACTCAGTACAGATGATTGCTTACGCTGATGATGTTGTCATCCTCGGCCGAAGTGAAGCTGTTATGAGTGAGACTTTCAAGTCGCTTGAGAGTGGTGCTAGGAAAATTGGTCTGCAAATTAACTACAATAAAACCAAACATATGAATGTTTCAAGAGAGGCTGAGAAGAAAGATTTGATGTGCGGCGATGAACGAATTGAGGGAGTTGAATTTTTTAAATATTTAGGATCAATGCTTGATTCAAACAACAGCATACTTACAGATATTAAAGCTCGAATCGCTGCAGGTAATCGAACTTTCTACTCAATTAAACCTCTCCTTGGATCACCGTATGTATCAACTAACACCAAGCTCAAGTTATACAAGACATTGATTAGACCGATTGTGATGTATGGGTCACAAACGTGGACCCTTACACAAAATGACGAATCGCATTTATCTGTATTTGAGCGTAAGATCCTACGCTACATTTTTGGTCCACTTAAGACAGACGATGGAGAGTATAGAACCCGGTATAACTTTGAGATCAGAGACCTTCTTGAGGGTCCTGATATAATAGGTTGTATCCGTTCTAATAGGATTGCTTGGTTTGAGCATGTTCTACAAGCCGATTCACAGTCTGGAATGATTATAAAATGTACGTTAGTACCCCAGGGAGTGGTAGACCGCGAGGTAGACCACGACTACAATGGGAGACTGACGTAATAAACGACCTTAAAAAAATCGGCTGCCATGGTAATTATGTCGCTGTTGCGAATGACCGTGGTGAATATTCAAAGCTGATTAACCTGGCAACGCTCCTACATGGAGCATGAACGCCTTAAAAAAAAAGGGACAGGAAATTTGTTTCACATTTTAGAACATAACTCAAAAACTGCGCGTTTGAAAATTACAAAAAAAACTGTTTTAGACTAGAAAAAAATTCACCTTTCATATTACTTCCCACTCGACAAGGTCAAAATTTCCACCCTCGACTGTAGCGTTCCTTCCAGTTTCGAATTTAAATTTTAAGATTAAATATTCCAAAAGAAAGGTTACGCATACCTGATGTATTAAACTAAACAAAATAATAGAAATTAATCAAATCATCTGATAACTTGAATTTTAAAATAAAAAAAAAAGAAATAAAATTTCATATTAATAAATATATTAAAAATAATTTTATATCGAGTCAAACAATCTGACATCTAAATTAAAAATTAAATTATTTGATTTTTGCTAAATATATTATTTGAAGTTCTACAATAAAAGTTTATTTCATGAAAAATTAAATACATTAAAAACTAAAAGTTTTATTATTATAAACCACCAAACTCGATACAACCCCCTCAAAACAACATTTGAAATGATGAGCCGACCGCTATAGTTTTCGTGCAATCTTTACAACATAACCATAACCATGAATTTTTTGAAATTTTTTCTTGTGTAATATTCGAATTTAAGGGGGATGGGGGATAGGAAAACAACACTCATTTTAGGCAATATCAAAAAAACAAAGCAGTCGAAAAATCAATGAAATGTTTTTTTGAAATATTTTGATCTTTTCCGATTTTTCTAAACCAAACTCGATTCCTTACAAAAAATTTTGTTTTACTATTTCCTTATCTATGTTCATAAAATACAGATGAAAACAAATATTTGAATTTGTTTTTGTTTTCAGTAGGCGTGAGAAAACACATTCAAAAACTGGAAAAAATTTCAACTTGATAGCACTTATAGTTTGTGAGTAAATTGATTATGTAGAAATTCGAACGGATACCGAAGTCTCAAATTCGAACGGATACCGAAGTCTCACCAATAGGGTACCGTTTTTACTTCTTTAAAGCACGGAACCCTAAAAAACCCAAAACGAAACGTAGAACCTCCTTCTTTTTTTAAGTCGGTTATAAAATTCAAAGGTAAACTGAAAAAGATCCAAATCTCCAACACCCTCTTCAGTTACTCAAGATCTGAGACAAAATTTTTCTTAACAGAAAAAAATTTTCACAATAAAACTTTGTCCCAAAATTTTTTTCAAAAATTGGATTTTCACTTTATAATGCTCAGAAATGTTAGAGCGTTTAGTTCAATTATGTTGTCAGTACAAACAATCTTTCAGAATCAACCCTTATTTGAAAAGAAAAATATGGAGGGGCTGAAATTTCACAGCTCTGAGATATCAAGACTTGTTAAAGTATCAGTATTTTTTATCTCTGTTTAAAAATTTATTACAAAACTAACACAAAACATCAATACGTTGCCGGAAAATTATAATCAAAATTCCAAAAATATTTTTAAATTAAATAAAATCAAACTTTTTCAAAATTCCAAAAATACTCCAAATATTAGAATAAAATCAAACATTTAAATTTTTTCTAAATTCCAATAATATTTCAAAAATTCTTAAAAATTCAAACTTTTTCCAAAATTCTAAAAATATTGCAAAAATTAGTACAAAATCAAAAATTGAAACTTTTTTCAAAATTCCAAAAATTATAATAATATCAAAAATTAAAAATTTTTTCAAAATTCTAAAAATATTTCAAAAATTCTTACAAAATCAAAAATTAAAACTTTTGCCGAAATTCTAAAAATATTGCAAAAATTATTACAAAATCAAAAATACAAACTTTTTCAAAATTCCAAAAATATTTCAAAAACTATAACAAATTCAAAAATTTCCATGTCCAATTTCATTTTAAATTACATTTACGTCATAAAAACAGCTACATTTTTTTTCCCAAAAATTGGCTAAAAAATTAAATGAAATCGTTTTTTGACACACTTGACATTATTTTTTGACAAACTTATAATGCCATAATTCTCTATAATAATAATAAAATATCATGTCATACGAACTATTAATTTTATTTTTTTCTAAAAAAATTGGGTAAAAATAAATAAAAACCTTTCTTTTGACACACTTGACACCATTTTTTGACAAACTTATAATGCCATAATTCTCAATAATAATAATAAAATTTCATTTCAAACAAACACTTTTATTTTTTTTGCAAAAAATTAGGTAAAAAACTAAATAAAAATCTTTTGACACACTTGACAACATTTTTTTGACAAACTTATAATGCCATAATTCTCAATAATAATAATTAAATTTCATTTCAAACAAACAATCTTATTTTTTCCAAAAAATTGGGTAAAAAAATAAATAAAAATCTTTCTTTTGACACACTTGACAACACTTTTTTGACAAACTTATAATGCCATAATTCTCAATAATAATAATAAAAATTCATTTCAAACAAACAATTAATTTTATTTTTTTTCCAAAAAATTAGGTAAAAAAATAAATAAAAATCTTTCTTTTGACACACTTGACAACATTTTTTTGACAAACTTATAATGCAATAATCTCACATACCAATCCCGACCATCAAGATTTCTCCAAATTTAATGTTCCTACTCGTAATCACTAAAAATGAACGTTTTTTAAGCCAAAAATATGAAAATTTGCTATTTTTGACACACATAATGATTTTTTTGACACACTTCCGGTACAGTTATCGAACACAGCGTCCTTTCGGACCTGTCCCTTGAGTATACCTATTTTTAGAAAAAAAATTTTTGAAATCCCTCCAGCGGTTTTCCCTGCAGCGTAGGTAATGACGGCCGGCCGGCAGACAGACATACATTTTTTTTTTTTGCTTTTTTAGAATCAGGAGGTCCTAAAACGTCGAGAAATGTCAAAAAAAGTGGGGGTAAGAATTTCACTTTGAGCTCATGAATGTAATACTAGGTCATTCAATAAGTCCGTAGGATGACACATAGATGGCGTTACTAGAATTTTTTTCCATATGATTTTTATTTAGTACTAACCTTCAAACGATACGTGTATAAATTTGACAGCAATCTGACTATTGATTCGTGAGTTATAGCATTTTGTGTGAAACAACTTTTGTTTTTGAAAAAAAAATGGAAAAAAGTGAATTTCGAATTTTAATAAAGCATTGCTTTTTGATGAAAAAACATACAGTGGAAACCAAACAATGGCTTGATAAACATTATCCAAACTCTGCTCCATCGAGACAAATGGTAGAGAAGTGGATTGCTGAATTTAAATGTAGTCGTACCAGCACAAAAGATGCAGAGTGCAGTGGACGCCCAAATGAGGCTGTTATTCCAGAAAACATAAAAAAAACTCCACAAATTGGTTATGAACGATCGCAAATTGAAGGTGCACGAAATAGCTGACATTGTAAAGGTAGCAAATGGTAGTGTTTTTACCATTTTACATGAACATTTGGGTATGCAAAAGCTCTGTGCAAATTGGGTGCCGCATGAGCTCACAGTCGACCAAAAACAACAACGAATCGATGCTTCGGAGGAGTCTATGGCACTGTTAAACCGCAATAAAATGGAATTCTATCGTAGATATATGACAATGGATGAGACATGGCTTCATAATTACACACCAGAATTCAAAAGACAGTCAGCTGAATGGACAGCAGTCAACGAACCGAATCCAAAGCGAGCAAAGACGCAACAGTCGGCCGGTAAGGTGATGGCGTCTGTATTTTGGGATACGAACGGAATAATATTCATCGACTATCTCCAAAAAGGAACCACCATCAACAGCGACTATTACTGTGAACTTTTGGATCGATTGAAGGCTGAAATCGCAAAGAAACGGCCACAATTGCAAAAGAAAAAAGTGTTGTTTCACCAAGATAATGCACCGTGTCACAGATCGATGAAAACGATGGCAAAATTGAATGAATTGGGCTTTGAATTGCTTACCCACCCACCATATTCTCCAGATTTAGCCCCTAGCGACTTTTTCCTGTTTTCAGATCTCAAGAGAATGCTTGCTGGAAAGAAATTTAAGTCCAATGATGAAGTAATCGCTGAAACTGAGGCCTATTTTGACGAGAAAGAGAAATCATACTATAAAAGTGGTATAGAAAAGTTGGAAAATCGCTATACTCGTTGTATCGCCCTCGAAGGCAACTATGTTGAATAAAAAAATCGAGTTTTGTCAAAATGTTGTTTTTTTCTTACTTATCCTACGGACTTATTGAATGACCTGTTACTTAGGTCTTTCAGACCGAAGTAACAACCAATAATGAATTTCTTCAAATATAATCGTTTAATAATGAGAATGGTTTCTTATAGTTCTTGCAATATTATGAATCTCCCTACAATACATTTACACAAAGTATTACACGTTTTAGTTTATCCCGAAAACTAAAGCAAATATGTTTTCACGTACCCATCGAACATAAACTCGAAAACACGTTATCTTTCAATTTGTATTAACCAACTCTACCAACATCTGTTTCAACTGAATAATTAAAATAATTATCATATAGTTTTCCCACAGAATAAAATCAGAAACAGAATATTTAATCGATTTTCCATTCTCCATTTAATACATTTCTTACACAATTGAATTATAGTTTTTCATAAAAATATAAATTCTAAGAAAATTCTATTAAAAGATAAAAAAAAAGATTTTCCATCGATTTTCTTTTTTTTTCAGTTTTTCTTTTTATTTATTTCTACTTTTTTTTTTAATTTGGTTATTCATTTTATGTTGATTTATGGGAAAACGTGTGAGATTTTGTTTTTTGTTTGATTTGAAAAATTCGTATTTTTTATATGTATCTTATGTTGAGTGGACAATATGTTGTCAAATGATTGATATGTTTTATATGAAAATAAAGTTTCGATTCGGTTTAGTTTTTTAATGTATTTCGAGAAGAAGTTATCAAACAAAATAAAAAACTAAAGGGTATGGAAGATTTTTAAAAAATACAATTTGAATAAAAAAAAGGCTACAGACGACAGGTGAGGATTTGATATATTACCAGAGAAATATCTAGAGTATAATTTTATCGCTTAGCTTGATTATAAAAACAATTTTTAAGTTTTGATATCAATACTAAATTAAAATGTGATAAATCATTTTAAAAGGTTAAGGTAAAGTCACTTCATCATTCTAAAGATATCCTCGTAAGGTTTTCCTAAATAAAATAAACAAAAAACTTTGTATACTGATGGTTTTATTTATTAAACTTTCTTTTATGTCTGGAGTTAAAGAAATAAAAGATCTTTTTATAAGCGCCCAGGAAAAAACTATAATACAATTTGTAACCTTTAAATCGATATCTTAAATTCCCATTCTTTCCGAATGAACCAACAAAAAAAATTTCTTTAATATATAGTTATACCCATAAACTAGTCTCTACAAAAACCAATTTTTTTATTTATATATTTTGTTCCATTCTTGCGTCCTTATTGAAAACTAAAATACAAAATCGTTTAAATAGGAAAAACAAATTGAATACCATAAAAAGGATATTTTTTAAGACTCAGTTTTACGTTTGGACCAGAAAAAAAAAATTGTAAGGAAAAAATATAAAAAAAAAACTCAATAATATATAAGACGATTTCGAAAAGTTAAAGAAAAGAATGAAAATGGATTACGAATAAATTTTGGATTCAAGGAATTAAAGTAATTGGTGCTATTAAATGAAAAATTACGATTTAGTATTTGTCCCTTTTTTTATTGTGTTCTATGATTTTCTATTGATTATTATTAGAATTTATTGAATTTAATTTATTTTTGATTGAGGAATAGGATTTTGATTGGATTAAACTCATTTATCGTTTACATCGTCAAAGATCATCAAATTTAAAGCAATTTTCATAAAGTGTTATTTTATTTTGATTTTAGGTTATCTTTTTTTTGATACAGTCCTTCTGGAATAATAAAAATTTGTTACAATAGTGAATGGATCATATCAGGACCTCATTAGTTCATGCAATCGTTGTGCTTGTAATACTTTTTCTATTCTAAATGTTAAGAAAGCAGGATCTAATGACGTATTGCAGAAGTTATTTCATATTTTAACCGAAATTCAAATGTAATTGAAATATTTACTTCACTGCAATTAAAATTTGACGCAAACGAATGGGATAAACTTTAATACATAGAACCGGGCTCCCTTGCAAATAACTGTTTTAACGGTTTACTGTTTTAATAACGGTTTTTCCGAATAACTGTTTATTTAAAGCATATAGAACTTCTAAGCCTTGCATTTAAGTTTGTTGAAAACTTTAGTTCCTGGTTTATTTAGGAACCAATTTTACATAAATTTGTGTAACATTGGTTAAACCCCGTACTTTTTATATTTAATATAGCTTTATTTAACTTGGTTACACTGATTAGTATAAAATAAAAACAATGGGGCCTATTCAGTAAAATCTTCTATCGAAAATTTCTGCTGTTCTTTTATTTTTTGTATGAAATTTTATTTTCCCGTTATAAAATTTCATACAAAAAATAAAAGAATAACATAAACTTTCGATAGAAGATTTTACTGAATAGGCCCCATTATGATGTTTTTGTAACACCTTAGGATATTATTCTTGAATCTTACAGTCTTTGGTAGCGAGCTTATTCTTTATTTAACTTTACAGAGCCTGAGTTTAATGTCATACCTATGAAAATGTGTCGCAAAGAAATGCATAATTTCTTGGTTTATAAAGTAAATGATTGGCAGTTAGTTGATAAAAAAAATTTCCAGATAATTTATCCTCAGGATTAGATTGGTTTCTTGAAACGGTAACATTATATGAGTTAGTTATGCGTTTTCTGAGCTTACCGGATATCAATATCGTAAAACAGGTATTCAAATTTTGTTTCTGTATTCAATACAATTCATACATTTTTCGACAAAAAAAACCTAAATCCCACTGATAGTACACAAGATAACGACTAGTACTAATTTTTACAACCATCACCATTTCAAAGTCGGCTTTGTTACAAATAAAACACGAGTTTTTTCGCTTAAAGGAAAGTTATATCCATTCGTAAAACAGCATTAACTCCCAACTCCAAGCCCCATATTTTCCGTATAATTAAAAATTAAACAAAGCAATTTATCTATCATCTAAATTTGCACCGTTAAAAATTCTTCGTCTTATGTTTTCCTATTTATATTCATAATTTCTGTTCGTTCTGCAAACACAAAACTCTCTGTTTCAGAAAATAAAACCAACACAATAAATTATATATAAAAATAAAAACTCATATCCAAATTCCGTTTCGGTTATTTCTTATATGTATACTATATACACGATCATTCAAAATATCCTATTTCTGTCACAAAAACAAAACAAGCTATTCCACGAAAATAATTGGAATAAAGCAACTTCCTAGAATAACATCTCTAACATACAGCAGCAAGCTTTTTCCTTTTATATGAAAAAAGGACCAAGGTACCAATACAAACATTACTTATCAACTCCTCCTTTTCTTATCATATCTCCTTTAAATTTGATTTTATTCTTAAATAAATAGAACACGTTTTCAGCATAATAATTAGGAATAAAGGACTCTGAAATTAAATTAAATTAAATAAATGTTTGTATATAATTTTCGCCTGAATGTGAATTTTAATTGCATAATAAAAATAGGATGTGGGTGAATGGACGAGTAAAACAAAAAGATTATTTAAATTTTATAAAAAAAATAAGAACTAAGCAAGCTTTTGTTTGTAAAATAAGATTGAAATTGCCATTTTTCAACGAATTAAAGCTATTTCTGAAATATTTGTTATTGGTTAGTTTAACCTGCAAACAAAATCTTAAAATTCTAAAGAAGCAAAGATTTTTTTTCGTTGAAGTAGATTGACCTTGCTATTATCTGTATGTAAACCTCATCCCAATATACGTTTAAAAAAATTTAAAAATTGTTTTCTTAATTTGGATAAAACAAGAAAATAAGAAAATTCCCAAAATTAAATTTTGTTTTTTTTTTCATAGTTTGCCCTAAACTCAGTTTCTTTTTATAAAACCATAATATAAAACCATAGTTCTTATTAAATTCATTTTGATAAATATCCTTTTTTTATAGGATACAGGTGAAATTAATTTTCCGGTTTTCATTTTGGAAAAACAAAAAGAGGAAAATTTTCGCTTTGTTGATTATATTGTATTTTGGGTGTTTTGCTATTTTATTTATTAATTTATTGTTTTGTTTATTTTAAGGGAAAAGTTATGTAATTTTTTTTTTCTATATTTTAATTAAATTTAATTTGGATTTTTCTTTATAAGGGATGATACTATAGGATACTTTAGGTTTAAAATTCAAAGAGTGTTAGTTTGTTTAAATATTTTAAGCATGAAAAGAGGATTTTGTTTTAAAATTAAATAAATGGTATTGCGTAGAATTATTTATTTGCTATTTTTTAATTAAGGATAAATTAGGTTTAGTAGTAACTTAGATCATATATAACAAGGAGGGTTAAAACTACACTCCTCACATTGTAAGTGAATAAAAAAGTTTAAACAGCGTGTCATTCTAGACATATATTATTTTTAGTTTTGGGCACAGATGCATATTAAATACAAAACTCGATAAGGTAAGACTTTAAGGTACTTAAAAACTGTACTTCAATAATTACAACTGACAAGAACTAATAATTTGCATCTCAACTTCTCTCATTGATCCAGAAAATATCAGATCGTGTCATATTAGATGTCATTTTTCCCCAAAATTTGTAATTATCGAAAAGAATCATTTACGCTAAAAGAAGAGGTTTTGGTCCAGCAACATTAGCAGAAAACCTCTCCATTTAGTATAAATGCTTTTTTTCAATCATTACAACTTTTGTAAACAGACAAACAACTGATATAACATAAACTGACATTTTCCAGCCCAACTGTTCCTATTAGTTCAGAAAACTTCTAAAACAACAGTAGAAACATTTAGCCAAAAGATATGCCAAGCGATCTATGGCCCAGGAAAATCTCTAGTTTATATCTAGTAACTCATATTTATAATCGAAAAGGAAAACCAAAAAAAAATTAATTAAAATAAAAAATGAAATAATATAACAAAAAAGACTTAACTTAAAATGTTGATGTCTTCAGATTTTCATTTTCATTATTATCCAAAAAAAAATTCTCAAACCCTCCTTCAAGAGAAAAAAACAATCCACAGTATCACGAGTTCGTTCCTTATATACTCTATTTCTTTTGTTCTATCAATTCATAACTTTTGTATATTATACAACCAAAACTGTATATGTACAGTTATAACTGTCACCACACTGCATGATGCATTAACGTTTCCATAGAAATTATAACAAACTTCGTAAACCATTACTGACCAAAAATATCAAGCATTTTATTTGTTTTTATTTATATTTATATTTCGCAATATGTTAATAAACTTTTCGAACCACTGTTCTCTTCACAAAACTCAAAAAAAATTATTATACAAAACTTAATTGTGAAAATAATTTATGATTGATTTTCAAAAATTTCAAAGTGAATCGCTTTACAGATAAAAATATTGTATCTTATTTGCTCGAGAGCTAATTAATATGTTTTGAAGTAACAGTTTAACTAAAATTATATTTTTGAGTCGCTTCTCAAAACTATATTTCTTCTATAAAAGTAATCCATTTATCTCATCGTTGTGATTACTTGTTTCATTTTTCAAATAAAAATTACCCATGCAAGGAAATCTGCCGTGTACAAACAAAAAAACAAATTAAACAGATAGAGAAAAATTATTCAAATTAACCGTCTCATACTATCAAGTTAAAATAACAAGGTCCTTCATAATTTTACTAATTATTAATATTACGTAAAATCTCATTTATAACATTGTAAAACGAAGCACATTATTAGTTATGACAAGATCAACACACCAATGCAGAATCAATCTACTCTATTTCCATATCTTCGTAACAAAAAAAATATATTTGTTTCCCTATTGATAAACGAAAATTGATAAAAAAAACATTTGATTAAACGTAAGATCCGTTAAATGCTTTAAAATAAAAAATATGCATTACAGTAAAAAGTCATAAATAGACCGATATTATTTATGAAATGAATCTGATAGTACGAAGTGAATGTGTGATTTTGTGAGAACTGTCTGTTGTAGATTGAAAAAAAATGTCTACTGAACAGATTTTTGTTGGTCGTTACAGTTCGTATTATTTAGAGATAGTGTAAATTCCAGATTCACACAAAAAAATTCCAAAATTGTCGAAAAATAAACGGATGAAAATCATTCTTTGACACACTTATCGAACTTTTGACACATTTATAATAGAATAATCAAGCCCTTGATCGCACATACAGATGTTGACCTTCACAACACTCAACGCTACTACTCATTAAATCGGAGTTTAAAACGCTTTTTATATCACTTCCTAGCTCCGTTCTTCCCGAGCGAGTAACTTAAACAAAATTTACATTCCCAAACACAAGAGTGCAAATAAAAAAAAACGTTCTTTCTTACTCTTTAATTGAAATAAATATTTTCTTTTATTCAAATACTCACAATTTTCATTTTTGTTTCAAATTTAATGTTTTCTTTCGTAAAAACTAAATTATTTTAAAATGTTTTGTTCAATAATGCATATTATGGCAATAAATAAATGGATGACGAAAAGTCCTAATTTTCTGTTTCCGTATATGGAATAAAAATAATAAAATTCTAATCTACTTCAAAGGAGTGGAAATAAAAAAATTTAAATCTTAATCTGACGAGAAAGAACAATATTAAATAAATAGAGCCAGTAGTTTTCTGGTTTTTATCGGTTGTGACTACAAAATACAATTTTAAGTAACCTATTGTTTATTTAATTCACGTGTGTTTATTCAATAACTTTGATGAATCGTGAACGACTTAGACACTTTAAAAACTTTTTTAATTTTTTCAAATATTTTCGGTTTCTATGAAACCTACATCAGGGAAATATTTATTTTTATTACAAAATTTTAACAATGATCCATTCGTTTATATCCTAAAGTAAATAAGCCATACATAACAACTTAAAAAAAAATAAAAAATATTAACCTAACAATAGTGGTAACTATTAACAATAAACTAATTAGCAAAAAAATATTAAGAAAAAAGGACGGCAATTAATAACACTGTGCGACAAATGGTAGGGTTAAGTGATCCGCTGGGATTTTGACTACTGAGAAAAATTATATCGGTCAAAAAAAGTTATACGTGTCCCGGCGTTTCGCTGGGTCACGTCTAGGAATCGAGATATATCGATTTAAAGTTAGTAGGTATCATATAGGGGAAATTGTCCCGTTTGGGGGTCTTTTTTTTACATTACTCGAGAACGACTAGTCCGATTTTACTGAAACAAATTTAGAAAAATTAAAAATTACAATTCCTATAATCTACTGTTCTACTATTTCTTTACACAATCAACAGTTTCGCAGTTATAAATAAATTTATGAATAAAAAAAATGATTTTTGCGTAAAATATAAAAAAATTGTATATTAAAAAATCATGAAAAATTCAAAACGGGAAAAAGTGTAAAGTATTATTACTTTGACGTAAAATCACATAATCTTTGACGTAAAATCACACAATGAGACATGGATCATGAAAATCTATGAACGCGTTTCGCTTTTATTCACAATTAAGTAAAGGTATCTCATTTTGACAAGAATTGATTGAATAGAATATTCAATTGATTTTTCATAGAACTTTTTTTTAAATATTTTTACTGGAATAAACTCCAAAATTTATTGTTTTAAATGTTTTTGGACATGTGTCTATGTGTATTGATTTTATTTATTTTTCCTTTTTTGTTTTTTATTTTCTATCTTTTATTTATTTTTTATTTTTTTGTTATTTATATTTATTTATTTTATATTATTATTTTATTTTACCATTTTTATTATAAATTTATTTAATATTTTTATATTTTTATTATATTTTATTATATTATTATTATTATTATTATTATTATTATTATTATTATTATTATTATTGTTATTATTATTATTATTATTATTATTATTATTATTATTATTATTATTATTATTATTATTATTATTATTATTATTATTATTATTATTATTATTATTATTATTATTATTATTATTTATTATTATTTTTTATTATTATTTATTACTATTATTATTATTATTTTTTATTATTATTTATTATTATTATTTATTATTTATTTATTATTTATTTATTATTTATTTATTATTTATTTATTATTTATTTATTATTTATTTATTATTTATTTATTATTTATTTATTATTTATTTATTATTTATTTATTATTTATTTATTATTTATTTATTATTTATTTATTATTTATTTATTATTTATTTATTATTTATTTATTATTTATTTATTATTTATTTATTATTTATTTATTATTTATTTATTATTTATTTATTATTTATTTATTATTTATTTATTATTTATTTATTATTTATTTATTATTTATTTATTATTTATTTATTATTTATTTATTATTTATTTATTATTTATTTATTATTTATTTATTATTTATTTATTATTTATTTATTATTTATTTATTATTTATTTATTATTTATTTATTATTTATTTATTATTTATTTATTATTTATTTATTATTTATTTATTATTTATTTATTATTTATTTATTATTTATTTATTATTTATTTATTATTTATTTATTATTTATTTATTATTTATTTATTATTTATTTATTATTTATTTATTATTTATTTATTATTTATTTATTATTTATTTTTTATTTATTTATGATTTATTTATTATTTATTTATTATTTATTTATTGTTTTTTCATTTTATTTTATTATTTTTATTTTGTTTATTTATTGATTTTTTTTTGATTTTTTTTTACTTTTTCAGTATAGTATATCAGTATCTTAAAGGAATTGTGGTTCTTAATTTCTAAATTTGTTTTAGCAAAATCGGACTAGTCGTTCTCGAGGTATGTCAAAAAAATGGGGTCTTTTTAAACGTGACAATTTCCTCTAAATGACACTTACTAACTTCAAATCGATATATCTCGATTCCTAGACGTGACCCAGCGAAACGCCGGGACATGTATAACTTGATTTTGACCAATATAACTTTTTCCGGTAGTCAGAACCCCAGCGGATTTGGGCTGTCGCACAGTGTAATTAACAAATAATGACAAACTTTAAATTGGGGAGGTAATTTAACAGGTTGTAGGCTGAACAATTTTAAAAATTAATTAAGTTTTTTATTTTAAAATATTAAAAAGAGGGCTGGAAACTGGACCTGTATCGATGTTTAATAAAATTTCGCAATTTTCCTGATTGTTATAGTATGATTCTATAATTTCTAGATTTCTATTGTCTCTAACTGGATGGATTAACTTTAAACTATTGGTGTTGATTGAGCGTCCTTGCTAGTGAGTTTGTTGTTACTAGTTACCGCTATTGTTAGGTTTATATTTATTATTTTTTTTTAAGTTGTTATGTATTGCTTATTTTCTTTAGGATATAAAAGAAAAGAAAATTTTGTTAAAAAATGTAATAGAAAAAATAGGGTCTGCGTCGGACTAGACGGTGGAAGTTATACTTCTTTTGCCATTCGCTCACACATACGCAAACAGACAGACAGATAGGATACATTAAAAAAAATAACTAAGAAAAAAAAAATATTAAAAATATTATTCAAAAAAAAAAAAGTATTCAAAAGAAAAATTTAAAAAAAAAAATATTATTCAAAAGAAAAAAATATTATTCAAAAAAAAAATTAAAAAAAAAAAATATTCAAAAAAAAATATTAAAAAAAAAATATTATTCAAAAAATAAATTAAAAAAAAAAATTATTCAAAAAAAATATTATTATTCAAAAAGTATAAGAACGTATAATCGTCGATTTTTCTTAGTTTTCTTAGTCAAAAAAATAAAAAAAAATATTCAAAAAAAAAAACAATTTTTTTCAAAAAGGAAAAAAAATATTATTCAAAAAAAAAATAATCCAAAAAAAATATTAATAAAAAAAATATTATTCAAAAAAAAAATATTAAATAAATAGAAAAAAATATTATTCAAAAAACTAATAATTATTAATTACTAGAAGGTACCCCCAGCACGGCGATGCCGGTGCTTCGCAGATAAAGTGGTTGAAAACTGTTTTTTTTTTGGAGTAAATTCTCCTATAGTTTTTTTTTAATGTCATTTAATTTAACTTATTTTATTAGTAATATATAAAAAGTTTGAAAAAAATGTAATAGTATCATTTTACAGTCAGCAAAAGCCATTAAGTAAATGTCTCTAAAGCTGTAGATAAATTTACTTATTAAATGTATGTTAAAATTAAAACACATTGACAGGCAAACAATAATTAAATAATTTTTATAAATGTAGATGGCAAAAGATTAAGGTTAGAAAAACGAAAAAATTTTATTCCAAAGATTTAATTCAAATAATTCAATGTGTCACGAACAATTTGGTGAGCGTAAATATATTTGTTTATTGGATGTCACAATTGTCAATTACTTACTCCGAAGCCACCGTACTCGTCATACAAAATAGGTACACTGGTTCATTGCTATTGGTTTAGCGTCCTATTTCATGTAGACTTATAATCATTTATAAATCCAGAAATTTTGCTGTTCTGAAGAGGGTCGTATTGCAATTTGCAAATATATTTTATCGATTGTCTACAATACTCTACTACATTGGTGCATACGCCGGCCGGTTAATGAATACCACCATTTTCAGTGAATATTTTCGTTTAATGGGTTTTATCGCTTTATGGTCATCGTCTTATTTCGACATTCCTTCCCACAAGTTAAAACAAAAATTGGAAAAAATAATAATAAGACTAATTTCATTTGTAAATTCAGACTTATATATTATTATTAAAACAGTCAAATCACAACATTTGTTAACATATTTGAATATATTTTATAGATCCCTTGCAATAACAATAGTAGTTTTGAAAGTAATGGAGAAGCATATTTCACTCAATAAGTAAAACACTTTAAACCTGTAGCTTTGATATTGTTCATAATCTTTTTCTTCGGTACTAAGGTTCCAATGCAAATTCTTGGTTCATCAGTGTTTCTAAGAAGAGGAAAAGAAACGTCAATTTCCAATTTTTGGAACATGTGAGGGCAGTTCTGCTAATGCAAGCAGGTTTGTTTAATCATATATAAGCAATGCTTATATGTATCGTATTGGTGCTAATGCATAGAAATATGTACATATTTTATATAATTGCAAACCATAAGAACATATTTGTTGTAAATTAGAAATATGTATTTGTTAAAAAATAATTTAACATAATTTTCATATAAATGTACATATTTGTTTGTCACATTATACATTAACTATTCATTTTAATGATAATTCTGAAAAGTGAAAAAAAAATTGATCAAAGATAACTAAGCGAATAATGTTTTATTATTATAGAATATGATTGATTTAGTAATTTCGTCTGTATTACCATACAGCATAAGGTTGATTTACAAATTTCATCTTTAATACCATACAGCATAAAGGTTAAAATATAACTTCAAAAAGCGTAACGTGGTTTCTCGATCAACACCCCATCAAAATGTTTACAACGATCGTAAAGAAGTATAACTTCAGTTTATATTTCCCTGATGAAGGTTTCATAGAAACCGAAAATATTTGAAAAAATTAAAAAAGTTTTTAAAGTGTCTAAGTCGTACACGATTCATCAAAGTTATTGAAACAACACTTTAAGTAGTTCATAAACAATCTTCATATGTTTATTCGTTGTAGTATCCGGCTCTTTAATTCTAGTTTTTGCAAAAGCATATTCGAAGTAAATACGAAGCCTTTTCGCCAATTATCTTAGATGATTGAGTTTAACTTCCCGAAAAATTCTAATTAACTGAAATCTTTTGAAATTTCAGGTTATAGAGCATTATAATATGTTAAAATTTTTCGGGATTGATTTTTTAAAGTTTTCCTTGATTGATTTGATTGTGATACCGTATTTTAGACAATCATGTGATCACGTTGATGGAGAATTTCAGGGCACAAAATATAGCAAAAGATCTCTGGCTTTGAAATGTAATAAAAAAAACTTACTCTAAATTGTAGATCAATTTCCAGTTCAACTATTTATTTACTAGCTTCAATCCAATCATGTCTTTTTTATAATCTTTATCCCCTTATCACACTCAATTTAATCGAATTCAATTTATACTGGTAAATCTACAACAACAACAAGCATAACATATCTCTAACTGAATAACCTAGCGAACTAATATTTAATCAACACACAAAAAAACTTCATCTAACACCCATTTAAACTTGCTTTCCTCATTCTTCCTATCGCATATTTTTTCTGTTAGCTATTCTTTATTATTTTTCATTTTTCCGATAAATTCATTTCCATTCACGGTTTTGTTTATAAATCGTTTTTTTTTTCTGTGTTGACTCATCCGGTTTGTTTTTTCATAGTTTTTAACGTTTATTTTTGTGGGAGAATTTTAGTTTTCCAGAGGAGAGATAGTGACGATTTTTGCTGTTTTCCATGAGATAGAAGACTTATGCGAATAGATTTTTATTATTATTATTATTTAGCGTTAAATTGATAATAGAAAAATGAAACCAACTTTTCCATATACTCGTAGAATGCGGCATAATAAAAAAAACGTAATTCACTGTAAAATAGTGGAAAAATTGTTGTTTTTTTTAAGATAACAACAAAAATTATTGTTTTTAGTTTTTATTTATCGTTAAAGTTTTAAACTATAATTTAAACTATAAAAATTGTTTCAACGTTGTTTAGAAAGACACAAATAGTATGTTTTGCTACAAGAGATGAAAACACGGTTTTTCGTAAGCAAACATATATCATATATCAAAGCAACTAAATACAATTTGTTATTTAGTGAAAATGAATTTAGCCTAGCGAGATAAGAGCACTTTCACTGAGGGTTAAACCCAGTGGCGGATTTACAAATTTGCCGCCTATAGGCTAATTTATATTGCCGCCTAATATATTTTAAAAAATCATTAAATGCGAGCGCAGCGACTAAAAAAAGCGCGCTCGCATTTTTTCAAAATTTCAAGGTCACAAGTACTTTAAAATTACGCTTTTAATGAAAAACGAGCAAATCTGGCAAAAAATAATTAAATTTAAAATACGAAAATAATAAAAACGTTCATTAATATCAAATAAAATGCAATAAAAACTTCATTTCAACAAAATATAAAACTTAAAGTATATTACATAACAAGCTTGGAAAGTGAGTAATATCGTGCGAGTGAGAATTTTGACGCACGAGGCGCCAGCCGAGTGCGGAAATCTCACGAGCAAACGATAGACACTTTCAAGCGAGTTTTGTACACTATTTTTCCCATGACCATAAGAATTATTAGACATTATCATTAAAAATTTATTTTTTAACATCATTTACAAAAATTGTCGTGAAGCAAAAGTGAAACAAAAGTTTTAAATTTATAAGAAACACGTTTGTTATAATAACGTACAGTTAAATGATATTGTCAATTTTCGTGAGTACTTGATTGTATAGAATATGTTACTTTCGCATATGATATGGTCGTGGGAAAAATAATATAACATATCTTATGAATATTCAAATAAATAAAAAATCAACTTTTCTTTAGCGTACATTACATTTTTTTTTGAATTTATTGTTTAAAAAAGTTTTAATTATATCATCAAATGAAATCGAATTTGCAGTATCAGATTCAATTGATACTGTTAAATCGCTTAATCTGCTATCGAACATCGTTGAGCTTTAATATGTTTTAATTCGTTTTAAACATGAGAACGAACGTTCCGATGAACAATTGCTGACAGCCAAATTGATTTGTATATTCTTAAAATAATAAAATAATATTAATATTAGGAAAAATATCAAGCAGATTTTGATCCCTAGTCCAATTGCACATATTGTTAATATTTATATGTTTTTTATCATCTAATGCCAAATACTCTTTGATGTGCAAAATCTCTTCAACTAGTTCATCTGAAACATCTTGTGTATAAACTTCACATAATTTAAATGCTTCATATTTTATTTCCCGATCAGAAAGTTCGGGAAATTTAAAAAAGACGTAGAAAATTTCGAACACTCTGTCGTACGCACATTTTCGACAGTTTAGTTCTGAGAAATCGACAATAGATCGACAATAGTAAAAAATTCGTTTATTTTAAAACTATCCTGAGTACCAATCAGGTCTTCGTCATCGTTGGTTTCATCAAAATGTCGCTTCCTTTTTTTAGTTCGCTTTTCGCTTGCAGTGTAGTTTTGAGTACCAACCAGTGCCTTGGCCTCTTCTTCATACGTTATAAATTTCTTGCGGAAAGATTAAATAATTGAAATTAAAGATTTGTATAAATTGATAACCAACCCAATATCTACATCTTCCTGTTATAGTTTTTTTACTCACTACGTTGATACGATTTACGTTGATACTACCCCAAAAAACAGTCATGAACGCAGTTTCATATTTTGTCAATTCCTTGCATAGCCCTGCTGCTTCTGTCTTTGTAACCGTTTTCTCAGAACTGTCGTTTGAAATTGATTTTAGAATATCATGAATTTCTCTCCAAGACATTAATAAAATGTTGTAGGCATCATCTCTGCATGGCCATCTCGTATTCGAGATCCTCTTTGATGTTATGAATACATTGCTGTTTTCCCAACGCATCCTTGATGCCGAAAAAAGTTAAAAACTGCTTGCAAAAAAGAAAAATTGTTGGTGGATTCATTACAGCAACTAACCGCCGCAGTTCCAACTAAATTAAGAGAATAGGCTGCACATGGTATAAGTTCCGCAAACTTGTTGGCATTTTTATTTCCGGCTTGGAGATAAGTATAAGCGCCTGACATGTTTGCAGCATTATCGTACGACTGATCTCTACAATTTTCTAACCGAATGTTTAAAGATGCCAGGGTGTTAGTAATTGCTGTGTACATTTCTTCCGATTTGTGTCCAGCATTTGGAATAAAGGTTAAAAATACCTCTGTTAATGTGCCACATTCTTTAACATATCTCAACAATTGAGAACTGATCTACATGTGCGATGTCTAGTGTAGAATAAACAATTATACAAAAATATTTCGCCGCTTTTATTTTGGCAGATGTTACTTCTGTGCACTTCTGAGTTCTGAGCCATAAGATGAGCTATTTCTTCGTACGTTGTGGACGAAAGATAATTAATTTTACCGCTTCGTTTTACCCGGTTTTCCATGTTCCTTTAAGAATGGATCAAATTCGGTTAAAATTTCTACGGTCATTAAAAAGTTAAGTCATTTAAAAGTTATTATGCCATGATCCTGCAACTTCATTAGAACCTCTTAACGAACCACGACTTGATAGCTTTTTGAGCATTGCGACAACGCGTTGTAGAACTTGCATCCAATAATTTTTTTCTAGATCAATTTTTGCATTTAATAAATTAATCACATTCTTAGTTGAAATCCTTGCCCTCAGAGCAACCACAGATTTTTTGTGATTTATGGATCGTTCGTGTGCCGCCGCTATGTTTCGAGTATAGAGATAATAAATTTTGAGAATTTGCTTGATTTAACCTCGATACTCTGTTTAGAGTGACGGACGGCTCTCGCCGCCGCAAAACAATTTCTGTTCTGAAAAATTTGTATATTTTTAAAATTTTTCGCACAAAAATTTGCCGCCTAAGAAAATTTGCCGCCGTAGGCTACAGCCTAGCTAGCCTATTTAGAAATCCGCCACTGGTTAAACCAGCATAAAAATGGATTTTTCAAATACTGTCGTAGAAAAAAAAATTATGCCAGAATAATAATCCGTTTAATTTTTTTATGTTTTAGAAATTTATTACGTAAATAAAAGCTTTTGTTAGGGATGTTGTGAAAGAGGAAATACACATTAGTTACAGATTAGGGACAAAGACTGTAGGAATGGAGAATAAACTATAATAGGAAACGATCATCTGTTTTTATTTGGGGTTGTTTATATATATTTTAGGATTTTGTTGATTGAAGAATGTTTAAAAAAATGTTCTGAAAAGTACAATGGTGCATATTGTCATAAATGTTTGTGTTTGTTTATCTTAAGTGATTAAATATTGATGAAAAACGTGATTTACGCAGGTGAAAAAGTCGAAATTTGAACTTGACCATTTTTGATTTTTCTGAAACTTAACATGTAAGTAGTATGGACAAAATAAAAAATACCACTTATTTTAAAAATTTTTTAAAGTGCATAGTTTGAGCACAAGGGGAACCCCAACATGCATAAAAAATGAAAATTCTGCCAATCCGATGTAACTTTGAAATTAAATTGCTCAAGAACGGCTATACCGATTTCATCAAACTTTTTTTGTTTGATAGATGATTAGCTATTGTATTTGTTCATTATTTTTTCATTATTTTTTATAAAATTGTATTTGTTCATTATTTTTTCGAACAATTTGTATCATCAAAAAATTTTAACCACTGAAGTTCGAGAAAATAATGAACAATTAGAATTTTAATCGGACTAAAAATCTTTAAAATTAAATATCTCAAGAATACGAATTAACGCCTCTTTGTAAATTTGATATATTTTAACGTAAGGTGAGAGCTATATTTAAAAAAAAAAAGTTAAAATTTAATTGATTTTAAAATTTTTTGTTAATGGAAATTGTTTGAAAAATTTAAGAAAAATTCGAATTTCAGTCGTACTAAAAATCTTAAGAATTAAATATCTCAAGAACGAAAATTAACGCCTCTGAGTTAATTTAATATATATTATAGAGTAAGGATAGAACTATTTTCAGAGAAAAATTAATTTAATTCCAATTGATCTTCGACCCTAGCGCCATCTTTAAAAAAGTTTTTTTAATATTTTTATTTAAATATTAATTATAAAAACAATAAATTAATTTTTTTTCAAACGACTAACTAATCATCTATCAAACAAAAAAGTTTGATGAAATCGGTAAAGCCGTTCTTGAGGAATTTAATTTCTAAGTTACATCGGATTGGCAGAATTTTCATTTTTCATGCATGTTGGGGTGCCCCCTGTGCTCAAACTAGGCACTTTAAAAAATTTTTAAAATAAGTGGTATTTTTTATTTTGTCCATAATACTTATATGCTAAGTTTCAGGAAAATCAAAAATGGTCAAGATTTCACAACTCTTTCTACAACACGTTTTTCATCTATTATCCTTTTACTACGAAAAAGCATATTTTTGAAACAAAATTTACAACTTTACTATGTTTTTTAACAAAATGTTTGTTGTGTTAAAAAAAAAACAAAAATACCTTTCAATACCTACCTAGATCCACGACAACAGAAATAATATTATTTATTTCTATAACGTTTTAAAAAATAGCTTAACAATAAATAATATCATAAAATAAAATATCATGTATGCCAATATTTCATGATGTGATGTACGAAATAAAAATAAAATAAGATATAAAAGGCAGAAATTTTTTATTTACTTCGGTTTTGAAAAATTGCCAAAAGCACCTTCCAGGATCTGACCCTTATTTGCGCGTTGAACATCAAATATATTTGTCGCTTCTTGAGCAGCTCTGGCTGATTTCCATCCATCCTAATAGAGCAGCATCACCAAAGCGTACCTTATAGCTAAAATTAAGAGTGCAGCTATCATCTATCCTTTCTACTGAACACCGCTCTTGCAAATCCATTTTTTGTCAGTTATAGAAAACATTGTAGATTTTTAATATTTATTTACAACACAAAAGTTTTCCAGTTAAAACTTAAAACTTGTATTTATTTCCAATACTCTAACTTATTCAATCACAAGTGAACCAATAAAAAATAATTCCAAACTTATAATCTTAATATTAAAATTGAAAAACTTAAATTGAATAAATTCCATATCAATTTTCAATCAGTGTCTAAACTTCAATTCTTAATCTTTTCGAATGCATAATACCAGAGAAAACATATTCAATTTATTTGTTTATAATTTTTTTATGTTGTGTTTTCAGTTCCATTTTTCAAACAAATTATTTAGAAATTTCTAAAAAAAACTTTTCTTAGTGTAAAAAGAAAACTTTACACAGCTTCAAAATACATAGTTCTTATTTTTCAGAATTATTTTTATCAATTTTCATGCATTTGAAAATATCACTTTTCAATAAAAACAAAGCTGAAACTGAAAAAACAAAAAGCAAACAAAAAGTTGAAATGAAAATTTAGTACAAAATTTTTTTTTTTCTGAATTTCTTTTTTTCTTTCATACATATTTATCTATTATTTTGACAGAAAGTCACACTTTACATTACACTTGGAAATACATGAAGCTATTCCTATTGTTTTTTATTTGGTATAATATTCCGTTTTAGATTTTCCGACAGTTTTCGTTACTGTTTTGGAAATGTTCCCAAGTTTATATCATCTAAAAAAAAAAGTTGAAATAAAAAAATGTGAATTACAAAAAGTGATTTCATTCGAAATTGTTTTGTGCTGAGATATCGAAATTTTTTCGGAAATATTTTCCTCCTATGATTTGTTTGTTCTAATTTTTGGACATGGATTGTTTGAAAAAAACATTTTTTTCTTTTGGTTTTTGCTATGCATCAAACGGATTTTTTTTTAGTTTATTTTAAAGTTTGTTATTTGGTCAGCGATTTGCTATTTCTATTGATGCAGCTACGAAAATGGAATTAAATCTATTATTGGGATAATTTTATATGTACATAATTTAATTTGATTATATAACAAATGGCATTAAAACAGTGAGGTTCGTTGTTAAACGAGTGTTTTGGTTTTAATACTTTATAGTAATTACCACATATTTTATACTTCGTGAGGCGCATGTCCTTGACGAGCCCGAAAACTTTGATCTGCCATTTTTCTCGATTCGACCGCTTTTTCGTTCGGTCAGCTCCAAAAAACGCCGATTGCCCGGGATTTGTAAATTTGCTACCACATTTTTTTTATCTATGGGGGGTGGAAATTTGTTTTAGAACACGAGGGTAACCTAGTCCGAGAAAAATGTGTCTGCTATTGTTGAGTCCGACAGTTGACATTTTGGTATTTTTGGGTTGTCGGACTCGACAGTAGCAGACAAATTTTTGTCAGTGTTCTAAAACATATTTCAAACCCTAATAATTAAAAAAAAAGAAAATTTACAAGTTCCCGGCCAATCGGCATTTTTCGGAGCTTGCCGAACGAAAAAGCGGTCGAATCGAGTAAAATAACAGAACAAAAGTTTTCGGGCTCGTCAAGGACATGCGCGCTACGAGGTATAAAATATGTGGAAATCTTAACATGAAATCGGCATGGACCCAGGGACTATTATTTAAATAGAATGGGTTCAACAATATCCTTGTACGAACACGTCGATCGGCTTGTGACTAGCCGTTAAAGGATATGAGTCTAATAACAGAATACAATTTTGGATCATAACGTAACAACTCTAAATAAGCTAAGAAAAATGTAACTATTGCGGACCGGAAACTATAAAATCGATTTAAAAATTGTTAGTCCTAAAATATAGCTAAATACAAAGAACTGAAAGCACGATGGACTCAATAGCTGAAGTGGCTCCTTCCATAGTATAAAATTTTAGATGCTACCATTAAGCGTAAAGACAAGATTACCGTTTTGATTGTTGAACTAGATAAGTGTGTTGCATAAATTTTTTACAATCATTTTCAGTTAAGGGTTATAAATTTAAAAATTCATCGCGTAAAAAAACAAACTATATCAATTTTCAACCATATTCTCATCTGTGTTACACTTTTTGCATTGTATTCAAAATTCAAAAACAGCTTAGCATCGATACATTTCATACTCCATTGATATTGTTGAGCAAAACACAAAACAAAAATTTTTGATTAAAATTCGAATGAATACCAATATCTGACAAAAAAACGGTAATGAAATATTTAGTTTTTCTTTCCTGGCATCATTTCAGTGTAATTCCACTCGACGAACCAAAATCGAATATTCAGAATTTTTCCAAATCATTTGCTGTTATTGGAATCTGTATTTTTATCTTCCATTTATTACTATTTCCAGAATAGTTTTAACCAGGGTTGTAACGTATAATACGGTAACGTATAAAACATGTATTATACGTACGTATAAAACGTAGAAAACGTACAGTATAAAACACACAATTATTTACGTTTTATACCGTATAAAAGTAAAATCCTTAATAAATAAAAATACATTTATATAACATTAACGCGGGCGTTAACTCGTATCGTACTCGTGATATTTAATATTTATAAAGCCTAGATTTCGGGACTAATGCTAAGGAACAGTTGCTTTAGAAAATATTGCGTCGGCATGATAATTTCTTACCCAACTATTCCTATTAGTTCAGAAAACTTCCACATTTAACGTAAATGCTTCTTTTCAAAATATAATTATTTATTTTCAAAACAAATTTAGTCTGCAATATTTTGACATTTCCAACCATACCTACTATTCATCAATGACCAAAAATGAATTTACTCAATAAACTTCTCACTAAACTTTATTGTTGACGTAAATACATATTATTTTAACTATTACAACTTTTGTATAAAAAGAAGATTTGATCTGCAAGAACCTGTTATTTTCAAACTGTGTCTATAAATTGGAAGTGGTGCAACCTGGATTCACACAACAAAATTTTTTTAAAAACATCTCTCTAATAATCTCTAATAATTTCCCTAACTGCTATGAAAAAACGACATTTATTCTGAAACAACATTATATTTGCAGCTGTTCTTATTAGATGGGAGGAGCTGAAGTTGGATTGAACCATATTTTATATTCAGTAACATTTCATGGTGCCAAATAATTAAGTTCATGAGCCAAATGTTTCTCATCCAAAATGCTTCCCATTAAGTATTAAGTAAATGTTGGAATCAAAATGAAAGAAAATCATATAGTATTCGTGTTGAAAAATTCAAAAATAATTTAATTGCTTGAGTTTAAGTCCTCAAAAAAATCTCTAATATATAATTCAAAATTTTCAATATTCAAATCTAGTGAATTAAAAATTATTAACCAGTTTAATGTACAGTAACATAGTCTTTCGTATAAAGTATAAAAATATACATTCAACTAACATCTAGAATTTAAATAGTTTTTGTTATAAATTATAAAATATATAAATAATTTATAACTACGTAATTATATTTTTACTAGAATATATATATATTTTTACTAAAAATATAATTAATATCTGAAGTAAGAAGTATTTTTAATTTTTTATGAATGAATTTCAAAAACAAAATCATATTATACGTTTTATACGTTATATACGTTTTATACGTTTTATACGTTACGTATTATACGTGTAACGTATAAAACGTTTTATACATGTATATTAACAACCCTGGTTTTAACTAAACATTTTATTTCTTCCCATATTCAATTGAATAATAATGAAGATCACAAAAAGAATAAAACTTAACAGTAGCGTAAAAGTGAGTTTCAGATATTATTAGTTTTTTTTAAATTCAACAAAATTTCAACAAAAAAATTGTGCAATTAAAAACATCTTGAATTTTATTCCATCCTTTTGAGTTATAACAGAGTCCAGAGATTTAAGATGACTGCACAATTTTTTTTCATTTCAATCCTTACACTCGTTTTTAACTTCCTCCTGCTTAATTTAAAATTTTAAAATATTTTTTACATATATACATATATAATAAACATGAAATCGTAAATTAAATTAAAATTTATTCAAGAAAATTGATTTCACCTGTATTTTCAGTTTAACTACAAGAACGACGACAACAACTACATACTACAGAAAAAGGTTTAAATAAAAATTGAAATGATAAAAGGATAATTAAAATTTTCAAACTTTTTTTAATAAAAATTTTTATTTATAAAGAAATGAAAAATTTAAGATAATTTTCTGTTTTGTTTTATGGTAGGTCTACAGGGTTGTGCACGAACATTGAATAAATTATACAAAAATATTATATAGGATACAAAATATTTTATGCAAGTAGTTTCGATCCTTACATCTAGCATTATTTCAAGACATGGTTTTGTTTATTTATTATTTATTTAGAGCATTAGATATCATTAATATATTATAATTGTTATTGTTTAGTTCAAACACATCTATTTATTTATTACAACCGATCGATTCCGAAAGCTAAACTTTCATTTTCAAGGATTGTTCTAAAATACTTCTCAACTCAATTGTGTGAAAGAACACAATTATTTAAACTATTTCTAAAATTTGACACTTCCGGAAGCTTGTATCAACTCATTTTTTTCTATTTTCCATGCATAATTTTTTTACATAATTATGAAAATTAACAAAACAAATTGCAAATATACAAAAAAAAAACGGTAAAAGAAAATTTATGCTGACGCGGGTATTTCATTTTGGCTCGTGCAAAAACGTAAAAAATTAATTAATTGGGATTAGAACTTCGGTTTGAAAAGTTCATTTTTTTTAATTGATGAGGAGCGAAGTCGGTTTTGTTTAAGGTGGGAAGTGAAGTTCGAGACAGAAGTGGAGTTTATTTGGTTTAAGTTTGGGTTATTATGCCTTTAAGTTTTTTATGCCTTATTATGCCTTTAAGTCTCTTTTATTATATGTATCTTACACTAAGTTTTTGCACCGTAAAAATGTAAAGTGAACAAAATTAAGGAAACATAAAAAAAATTAATATTGTTAATAATAGACAAACAAAAGGAACATTGTTAAATAATTATAATAAAATTTCTGTGATGGTGCTTCATGCAATGTTGGATAGACCAAATATGCCGTTTTATTTTAATTTGGTTTTCGCACTATGTGACCTACAATGAGAAGTGGGTGAGATAAGTTAGTTAAAATTATGATGTCTGGGATGAACGAACCAATTAAAATTAAGATGTCGGCAATAATGTTCTTACAATAATGAAGTCTGGAGAATGTTTGGTTGTCGTTGTTTTGTTGATTTGGATGCACCATTTGGATATAAAGTTTTTTTGAATAAAGCGATAAAAGAAGTTAGCCTTATTTATTTATATATGATTTTGCTCTAGTTAGTTTCTTTGTTATTGTATTTGTATTGTTTTTTTTTGTTATTTATTGTGTTAAAGTAAAATGATGTGTTAACCGTAAATATTATAGGGAGAGTTGTAACATGGCAGATCTCCCTTCTGGAGATTCTGGATGGGGATGTAGGCACGCGTAGCATATTTTAAATTTTCTTGTATTGGGGTTGGTCAACAGAACCCTTGTGAAAATCGAGCTAGCGACAGGGTACATTTCATGCGCGACCAACTGGTGAACCTTCACGGACCACCAGACAAACCTTATAATACATAGTTACGCCAAGTGCTAACGGCAAGCAGAGTAAATTATAGAGGAAAACAATTTAAAAATCTTTGTTTGTTTATAAAAATAATTAAATAAATTATTTAATTGGTAGATTGGGAAATTATACTATTTTGATCGGTGATGAGCAGTTCTAATGATTCGAAATTAACCTTAACTTAACATAAAGTTAATATCTCACAAAAACTTCACTTTGGCATGGCATGTACAGTGATTAATGCATCATTTTTAGCACTGTTTTTTTTTCAAATATTATGTATCACGTTGTAACGAAGCTGTTATTCGATCTTCTTAAATAGCAAAAACTTCTGTAGTTATTGTCGTTTTTTTTTTAAAACATAATTTCTTATTCGTGATCGTCTGTCGCAATAATTTCTGTTTAAAATTGACATAAAACAGTTGTGCAATCTCATTAATTCAGAATCACGCTATTTCAAAATATAATTTCTTTCAATCATTTCGTAATCAATATTTTTTTATAATTCTTTTCCAATTTTGATACAAGTTAGTTGTGTAGACTCTTTAGTGGGTGCAAATGATCAAGAAAAGAAAATGCCCAAGAAACAAACTTATCGTTTTGTTATTGTTTGTAAACGATCGTTAGTGTCGATCGGCAGGTGGCTTCGCGCGCTTATTTCGATTAATTGTCTAGCGGATGACATCTGTATTTTTGACGTATGTGTTAAATTTAAATTGAACAAAAAAATAATATTTATTTTAGGGTGCATTTAATATGTTTTTTTTTTTTTTTTAAATAAAATGTGTTGTGTAATAGGGTTTAGAATATGTGTCACAACAACACATAAATACCTTTCAAGACCTAGGTCTAGACCTAGACCTAGACCACATGTGAAATGAAAATGAAAAAAAATAGGAATCCTATTTAGATTACTATTGAATTACTGGGATAACAAATGTATGTTCAAGAAAAAAAAGAATTATTAATTAGCTGTTAATCGAAAAACCGCATTTCACTTTCATGTCAAATTACTGTGTTAACCATTTGTGTTGTAAATAACTGTTAATAATTATAAGTTACTGTGTAAAAATTACTGTGATATCATTTAATGTGGTAAAATAACTGTTAATCATTACAATTTACTTTTATATAAAATGACTGTGTTATTATTTAGCGTTGTAAATATCAGTTAATCATTACAATTTACTTTACATCAAATTTATGTGATATCAATTAAGGTTAAATTAACTTTTAATCACGATTTACTTTTACATAAAATTTCTGTGATATCAATTAAGGTTAAAATAACAGTTAATCATTATAATTTTTATTTACATTAAATTACGGTGAGATCAATTAATGTTACAACTAACTATTAATGAGTGAATCCTAATTGTATTCGTGGCTGTGATATCTAATATTAGATTAAAGAAAAGCAATAGTAATAATAAACCAACCAACCGGTTATCTAATTAAACTTCAAGTCTATTATTGATATTTGGTTTATCTCGGTGCTAGCCATTGCCCGACAGCTGAAATTACTCCCTGCATGTGGAGTTTCTGTATACATTTGCGGTAACACCTACCAATACGGATATCATCAACCCATTTGTTTATGGTCACAAATCTCTAATACTGTCGACATCCGAATTGCTGACATCACGATCAATGACCTGGACGGGGATAAGCGTGTAAATTGAATTTTTATTGGAGCTGGGTCTGGACTAATCCTGGGGTGAGTCATATGTAATATTGTTTTGTTTATACGTATGAATGATTATGGATGTGTGTAGGTGCATGAGTGTGTGTATATGGACGTGTGGATGTAGGTACGTTAGAGCGAGTATGTTTGTTGTACTGCGTGGGTTTGTCCAAATCTAATTGGAAACATGCCAACAAGAATTTTGAAGACAAGAAGTTAATTGTTGTTAATTGCTATTTGGATTTGTAAATATCATATTATATTGTTTTAGGAACGCAAACTTATAAAAGTGCAATTTGAATAAAGTACGACCCAATTTTTAATATCGTCACGTAATTGTTTGTTGGTTTCAGAATTGAATTTTGATAATTTGGTAAATTCGTTAATTAATTTAACTTTAAAACTCGACAAAATATCTACTAACATCCGTGGAGAGAAGAAGAAGTTTAAAGGTCAAGCCTAGCTGCAATGTTTGTAATAATTTTTATTAATATACAAGCAATGTCTAGTCATGAAGCGGCTGTACATTAAACACGAATATTAAAATATTTAATGAAATTTGATTCTATAATTCATCCTCTAACAACTATATTAAACCATTGGGGAAAAACATATCAATTTATAGGTACTGGTAAAATAACAAATTATGCTTTTGTTTCTTTTGCAATTATATTTTTTTGGCAAGATCTAAATGAACCTACAATACATCCGATTAATAAAATTTCCAGATATTTTACGTAAATATGTTATCAATAATTGTAATTAAGCCTATGACGAAAACAACAAACAAACAAAAAATATCACCAAAAGAAATAATATGACTATTGTTGAATTATTAAAAGAATATTTTAAGTTTGAAGGTAATTTTGATTATCCGAGATTTATTGTGTGTCCACATTTTGGAAAGCCTCTAACTGCATCAGAATGAAAGAGTGCCTTTATGCAAAACCGCTTACGAATAAGGTCGATGATCATCGGCATTACACACAGGTGTAGTCCACTTATTGCGTCTCTACGGACAAAGTTATGTCAACTCGATAAGTCTTGTACTACATTGTGATGAATAGAACTGATTCCCATATTATTTCAGGTTTTTTTTTTTTTAAGAACTTTTTTTGCATGGTATGTTTTTTATTGAGCGTGGAATAAAAACCGTGGAATTGGTACAACGGCATTTAGGGATATGTTTCCCGATTGTTAAACCTAGGTGTGGTCCTGATGTTATCTTAGTAAAAACAATTCCTAAACGTGGCGATATATTGTCATCGTCGATTAATTCATTAAGTGAGTGATATCAGTACGATCCGTATTTTCTAGTAAAAGCAGTTGAACAGCTTTTAGTAAATTCTGGTGTACGAAGTATTACATTGAACACAGTACAATCGGTTACCAAAGGGTTATTTCAAGATCCACTCTCTCAACGAAGTCATGCTTTAATTTTGGGTTCAATGTGAAGTTCTGTCCATTCTTTTTTGTCATCCAATTAGGTTACATGCTGGGTGCATGTCTCCTATGATACGTATCATCAATCGTGAGAATGATATCGGGCTAATCAGTTTGATAGAATGTGGTAGCTTGGCTGTATTAAGTAGTTTGAATGAGCGTAGGGGCATGGAAGTGTGCATGTAGGTAACTGAGTGTGAGTGTGCATGTGTGAGTGGGTATCTGTATGGGTATGTGTGTATGAATGAGTGGATAAAGTACGAGAGCGTGTGAATGTGTGAGTGAATGCGGGGTCGACGGGGTGATCGCGGTTTGTTCGTATATGGGGGTCGCCAGAGTCAAATCATTTCACTTAGTCCTTTTTTTTCATTTAATCCGTTTTCATTCATGAGATTCTCGTACAATATCAGTATTTGTGCTGGAGCAGCAGATTTTCTTTCTCGTCCCCAGAGACTGCAGCTGGCTTTTGGCTAAATAAATCTCATCTAGGTGCACGACCTCCTATGCCACTTCGTTGACATACAACGAAGGAGCGCTTAATTACAACGTTAATAAACATTTGTTTGCCTAAGTAATATATACTTTTCAACATCTCTCGTAATTTAAAACAACTAATTATGATATGTAAATTCGATATGTAAAGCAAAATTCTTTTATTTTAAATTTCAAATCATAATCAAATCAAATTTAACTGTTTTGAAAGAAATGAAATTAAATAAATGATTATTTCACAGAAGTAATTAGCAAAGTTTACCGTATGTAAACCAACCATACTACATACGAGTTATACATAAAAAAACAAATTAATTAGAATGAATAATCTAAAGAGGAATAAAAATTTGCTGGGTAGGTATACGAGGGCAATTTGAAAATTCCGTGATATTGAAATGAAAGAACTGGTTTTTGGGATAACTGTTATTTTATTTTTTACCGTAGTCACCTTTTAGCTCGATTCACCGAGCCCAACGTTTTTCCAACTTTTACAAGCCGGTCAAAAAATATGATTTCGGGAACTCTTCAAAATAGGCATTTGTTTCGGCGATGACCTCCTCATTTATTGTGAATCTTTTTCCTCCAAGCCATTTCTTCAAGTTGGGAAATAGAAAGAAGTCGCAGGTAGTCAGATCTGGAGAATACGGTGTGTGAGGCAGCTATTCATAACGCAATCCGAGTAATTTTTGAGTTGTAAGAAGACACGAATGAGCTGGTGCATTGTCATGGTGGAACAGGATTTTCTTCTTTTTCAAATGGGCACGTTTCACCTTCAATGCAGCATCGAATTTATCAAGCAGAGCACAATAATATTACCCTGTTATTGTTCTTCCCTTTTCTAAATAGTTGATCAGCAAAAGCCCTTGCTCATCCCAAAAAACGGTGGCCATAACCTTACCGGCCGAAATGACGGTTTTTGCCTTCTTCGGAGCATGTTCGTCTGGAAAAGTCCACTGTTTTGACTGTTCTTTCAACTTAGGTGTGTAGTGATGGATCCACGTTTCATAAACGGTCACAAAACGGCGAAGAAACTCAGGTGGATTGCGCTTATTCATCTTCAAACACTGTTTCAAAGTGGTTTCACAAAATCACTTTTGCTCCGGACTTAGTAAGTGCGAGTAGAACTCCCGAGAGTTGGTCCTGGGGAACCAAAACCTGTTTTTATAATTGCCATGAAAGGCTACGACCTTATATAGTAGACTAGGTTAATATTTGACCTAGTTTTAGTTTCCTGTATTGGAATTAGAATGTAGGTTATTGGTTTATTGTGGTTTGTTGTTGTTGTGCGTGTCCCAAGCCGGTTGCTAAAGGCCTTGGAAGGTCGTCAGGTAAACTAGGTTAGTATTTCACCTAGTTCTGGTTATCTGTATTGGTAATTTCTCGATTTAAAGTGTAGGTTAGTGGTTTATTGTTGTTTGTTGTTATTGTGGGTTTATTGTTGTTGCTAAAGGCCTAGGAAGCATGTCAGATAGACTAGGTTAGTTCAAATGTGAGTTCAAATTTAAAATTAAAACAATAAAATAATGGTACAAATGACAGATAAAACAATTTGTCACGTGTTTTTATTCATTTTTTCTTTTACATTTTTTGCTCTAAAACTAAAATTTTATTTCTTGTTTTATTTTTTGTCTTAAAATTAAAACTTAAATAAAATTTAATTAATGTTTTTATTTTCACCTTCTAAGAGTGTTAAACCGTTTTGAGGGGTTTTTATGAGGTAGAAATTTTCCTCCATAACTAATGCTGTATAATCTTCCTCGTTAAATAATTCATTGAATTTATTTGGTGCGAATAATAATACATCTTCGGTTTCGAAAATCCACTTTTTCCCAAATTTAGTGTCGATTTTTCGAATTGTGCATAATTTGTATGCGTGGTTTTCCTGCAATTCTGCTATCTTCATAAATGGTTTTGATTTCTCCTTTGCTGCGCTTGAACATTTTGCCAGAAAAATTTGTTTTCTAGCCAGTTGATGTTGTTGTTGTTGTAGTATTTGTTGCTGTTGTTGCTGCTGTTGTTGTTGTTGTATTTGATGGTGTAAGCGCTTTCTTTTGAGAGGTGGAGCCGCTTGACAATCGGAAGTTACCAGGTATTCGTTTAAAAAACTGTCTGTTGAACTTTCCATGTTTAGCAAATTACTATGTTAGACTACAATTGTTGATTACAACTGCTTGATATTTATACCAATTTACGATGCTTAAAAGTTAGTGGGGGAACAAGAGTTTGAAACATTTAATACGAATTATTTCTTTATTATTCTTTATCTAAAACGCGACAGAAAAAATAAATCAAAGAACACTTGAAATTTATGGCTTTATATATATTATTACTTTATTCTTCTTTTATTTATCTTCAAAACATATTGAAAATTCATTTAGAAAATTCAGATAAATTAAAAGATAATTGTTGCTAGTTTCTCCATTTATTGTTCACTTAATTTTTCAAATGATAAAATTTATCTTATAAATTAATCAAGACGCAAAAAAGGAAAAATAAACAAAAGAAAATTATTCACAAGAAACATTGAAACATTTAATAAGAACTATTTCTTTATTTTTCTTTATCTAAAACGCGACAGAAAAAATAAAAAAAGAAAGCTTGAAATTTATTGCTTTATATATATTATTTTATTATTCTTTATCTAAAACGCGACAGAAAAAATAAACAAAAGAAAACTTGAAATTTATTGCTTTATATATATTATTTTCTTATTCTTAATTTCAAAACATATTGAAAATTCATTTTGAAAATTCATATAAATTAAAAGATAATTGTTGAGTTTGTTGTTTCTCCATTTACTGTTTACTTAATTTTTCAAATGATAAAATTTATCTTATAAATTAATCAATACGTAAAAAGGAAAAAATAAACAAAAGAAACATTGAAACATTTAATATGAATTATTTCTTTATTTTTCTTTATCTATCAAAACAAATTGAAAATTATTCTTAATTTTGTTTTTTCATGATAATTTATTTGAAAGTTTAAAATTACCTTGATGGAAATTTGCTTTACCTCTGATTTAGAGTATTGAAGTTTTACAAAAACAACGATGTCAAACTAAGTATAAAAGCCTACCCTGTTAGAAAATTTATATTGTATTAGTTTTGTGATTCAATATTAAAACATGGCAAAAAAACTTCTAATGAAAAGGTTTATAACTTCTGGGGAAGAAGTGGAAGAAGAGCGATTTTTAATCGATTCCGAAACGGGGAAAAATATGCAGAAGTTTAACTTGCGCAGACGCGAAATTAAATTTTCGATAAAACCTGTACCAAGCTATATTGATCCAATTACTTGGATTAAAGGGGCACTCCACGATATTGTCAAATATATTACAAAAGAAGTTAGCCCAAGCGACAAAATTGGAATGACATTTTGTGGTGAAAGCTTCGAGCATCGTGGCCCTGCATGGATAAACTTTCAAACAGCAGGTAGACTGACGTTTCAGCATATTTGGGATGTGATTTCAAAGGTTTTTCAAAGCAATTCCGAGGGTGAGTACTTTTAAATGAAAATGCTGAACATTTTTTTACTTTTTTCACTTTTACTTTACAGGGTTAAGTACAGACAAATTTTGTTTGACCGCAACATATATCAATTTACCTTATGGTAAAGGTAGGAAAAAACAATTTTACAATTTTGCTGAAGAATGCAAACAACGCCGTGGTATAATAACAATAAAAAATAAAGATAACTTATGTTTACCCCGTGCCCTAGTTGTCTGCATTGCAAAAATTGATAAAGAGGTCAATTATAGACATATTTTAAAAGATGTCGGAAAAATTCAAGCGATTAAAGCTAAAGAGTTAATCCAAAAAGCAGGTGTAATTATTCCACATCAGGGGTGTGGAATACATGAATTAAAAAAAATTCAAAATTATTTGACAAATTACAAAATTGTTGTCTATCAATATAACACTAGGGGTCGAATTGTGATATTTGAGGGAAATACCACAAAAGATGTAAAAAACCTAAATTTGTTATACCATGAAAATCATTTTAATGTGATTGGATCACTCACTGCTGCTTTTTGTACAGAATATTATTGCGGAAGTTGTCACGTTCCATTTTGGCACAAACATGAACACAAATGTTTAAAAACTTGCCCATGTTGCTGTAATTCAACACCATGTCCAAAGAATAGTATAAATGTTAAATGTAATATCTGTAATAGAACATTTAGAGGGGAAAAATGTTTTGATTTTCACCGAGCCTCATCATCTAACTCAAAAAGTATTTGTGATATAATAAAAAAATGTTTAAATTGTTTGCACGTTTACAAAACAGAAAGACAGCATTTTTGTAATGAATATTTTTGTAAAATTTGTCATCAACATGTACCTTCGGATCATCTTTGCTTCATTCAGCAAGATAAAAAACAGAAAAATTTTGAAAACTGCATTTATGTATTCTACGATTTAGAGACAAGACAGGAAAAAAATATTGATACACAACTAAGACAGCATATCCCTAATTTGTGTGTTTTACAGCAAAGATGTGACATCTGTATTGACGATGAATCTCTAGTTTTTTGTCAAAAGTGTAAATTTAGACAAATAATTTTTGAAGAAAATTATATAATCGAAAAAATGATGAATCACATTTTGAAATTAAGCGCAGAATTCCGAGAAATAATTGTCGTTGCTCATAACGGACAAGCGTTTGATCATCAGTTTATTTTAAACTATGTTTTAAATAAAACGAATGTGGAACCCAAACTAATAATGAGAGGAACGAAAATTATTTTGATGATGATCAACAATGTCAAATTTATCGATTCACTTAATTTTTTCCCGATGGCCCTAGCAAAATTGCCAAAAGCCTTTAACTTATCTACAAAATTAAAAAAGGGGTTTTTTCCGCATTTATTTAATAAACTGGAAAATGAAAATTATATAGGTTCTTTACCGCCTATGAAATATTTCTCCCCCGATTCAATGAAAGAAGATGAGAGAAATGAGTTTCATCAATGGTACACCGAAAATAAAAATTGCGAATTCAACATGCGAAAAGAAATAGTTGAATACTGTAGCAACGATGTAAAGATTTTGACTGAAGCTTGTTTAAGCTTCAGAAGAATATTTTTACAAGAATGCAACATTGAACCGTTTTTAGAAGCAGCAACAATAGCCTCAGCCTGTAACCTCGTGTTCAGACGAAACTTTCTGTGTTTGAACACGATAGGTATAATTCCACAACATGGTTACAGACTAGTCGACAATCAATCCGAAATTGCTCTACAGTGGCTTGTATGGGAGCAGGACACCCGAAAAATTAAATTTCAATATGCTGCTAGCGGGAGAGAAAAAGTGATTGGCGGTGTCAAAGTTGATGCATTTTGTGACAGCACTAAGGAAGTTTTTGAGTTTCAAGGTAATAAAACAAAATTAAAATTAAAAACTCGCTATAACACATTATTAATTTTTATTAACTTTCTAGGTTGTTTTTACCATGGTCATCCGAAGTGCCTAATCCATAAAAGAGATGTATCCTTGTATAATGATTCTAACGATACTTTAAATCAAAGGTATGAAAGAACGCTGGCCAAAAATGAGTACTTAAAATCCCTTGGATATAAAGTAATCGAAATGTGGGAATGCGCATTTCGCGAACAAATGAAAACAAACAAAAATATGTTTTACTTAAAAAACCACCCAATAATTTTTACTGCATCACTAAACCCTCGGGATGCATTCTATGGTGGAAGAACAGGCAATGTCTACACTCATTATAAGTGTAAAAACGGGGAGAAAATTAAATACATAGACGTCTGCTCGATGTACCCGGGGGTCTGTAAATATGGCAAATTTCCTGTTAAACACCCTAAAGTACATGTTGGAAATTCTGTGTGTTCTGGAATTGATTTACAAAAAACGAATGGGTTGATTAAATGTAAAATATTACCACCAGAAAACCTATTTCATCCAGTTTTACCGCAAAAACAAAATAACAAATTGATGTTCTCACTCTGCCAAAGCTGCGGAGATCAAAAAAATCAAAATGCATTTTGTTTACATTCTAACGATGAAAGGGCATTAACTGGAACATGGGTGATTGACGAAGTCTTGCAGGCTCTCAAAAAAAACTACAAAATTTTACACATTTACGAAATCTGGGGATACGAGATTACGCAATATAACAAGGAAAGGAAAGAACAAGGACTCTTCACGGAAATGATGAATAAGTTTATAAAAATTAAACAGGAATCTTCAGGTTTTCCGTCTAAATATCAAACAGAATTGGAAAAACAAAAGTATATTGATTCCTTTTTAAGTTCAGAAGAAGTTCAATTGGAATTTAAAAATATCAATAATAATCCTGGATTAAGGTCTTTTGCAAAATTAATTTTAAATTCTTTTTGGGGAAAATTTGGTCAGCGAGAAAACCAACAACAAACAACTATTGTTAACCAACCGTTTGTTTTGAATGACTTACTAACAAATCCTTCAATAGAAGTTTGTCAAATACTACCTATTAACGAGGAAGTTATAATTGTGAGCTGGCAGTATAAAGAAGAAGCGGTAAATTCTCTATCAACAATCAATGTGTGTATAGCTGCTTACACAACAGCACAGGCTCGACTTCATCTTTACAGCTATCTAGAAAAGATCGGTCACAGAGTTTTGTATTACGATACGGACTCAATCATTTATATAAGTCAAGAAGGAGAATATGACCCACCTCTAGGAGAACGTATTGGTGATATGACCGATGAACTAGAATGTTACGGCCTCGGCAGCTATATATCTGAATTTGTTAGTGGTCGACCAAAAAATTACGCGTTTAAAGTTTTTTCGACTAAAGATAACTCAGAAAAGCTTGTTTGTAAAGTTAAAGGCATAAATTTAAACCATACAACATCCAAACTAATAAATTTTGAAACGATTAAACATGCTGTTCTTCATCCGCAAGATTGGGAAAATATCGCTGTGGTTTCACAAAATATTAAAAGAACTAAAGATCATGAGGTTCATACAGTAACTGAAACAAAAAGATACCAACCGAAATCAGAAAAACGTCGATTTCTGAAAGACCATAGTTCCGTACCGTTTGGATACAAAAGGTCTAAATTTGTGTAAACTACGATTATTACACAACATAAAGGTAAAACAGAAGTCAATTTTAGTCGGAGTAACAAATATTCAGTTTTTTAGTTTTAAGCAATTTTGTAGCTTATGTAAACATAAAATAAAGGTCGGGTTTTTTTCATATTTTTCCCGACGTAAAACAAAAGTTTTAGTGAGTTTTTCTTTAATAATTTCAAGTAAACGAAAACTTATTTATTTCCAGTAAAAAACGAGGAATTATTTTATACAAATTTATTAATACTTAATTTAGCAAAATGTTTTCAGAAGTTCTAAATTATATTGTTTTTATCTACCCAGGAATTGTGCGATTTATCAAATCCTAACCATTTGACATAAACTTTATTCCCCTTTCTTTTTAAAACCTGCTCGACAAGATAGGTATCAGAAAATTTTACAGGTGTTAGTTCTGTTTCATAAAATCCACCGGAAATTGGAGTGCTGGTATAATCGACTAAGTTATACGTAATCGGATATGTATTTTTAACTTTAACCACTTTAAAAATTTCTGTTGACCAGTTTGGTTGATAGCCTTTTTCAAAGTTTCCTTTATTTTTACTGACTCTTACATTATCTCCTATCTTAAATTTAGCTTTTTGAAAAATTTTTGGATGCATGTATAGACTTCTAAGTATTGATTTTTCATTTTTCTTTGAAACATTTTCTGGGGGTAATTTGATTGTTCTATGCGGTGTTGAATTATAGTTTTTTAACAATGATTGTAAAATTGAGATCCATTTGTAATTCCCCTGTAAACTGAAATTTTTCCACATCATGCTTTTCAAAGTTCGATTAAAACGTTCCACGATAGATGCCTCAAGCTCTGAGAATGTATGATAATGATTAATTTTATTTTTCAGCATATATTGTTTAAACTGTCTGTTGAAAAACTCTTTGCCTTGGTCTGAATGAATATTTTTTGGGGAATCCTTTGCTTGCTTGATAATATTTTCAAGTGCTCGTAAAACATCTTCAGCAGTCTTACGTTTGACAGGTTCAGCATAAGCGTATTTGGAAAAAGTATCAATCACCGTCAATAAATATTTGAAACCTTTATTAAATTTGGCATAAGGAATCATTTCGACTAAATCAATTTGCCAAGTATCATTCAAACCCTTTTGAATGAACTTTCTCCTACGAAAATTTTTTCTAAGTGGCCTGTGTAGCTCTGAAACAATTTGTGCTCGTGACATCCTATACACAATATACACAATATTTAGTTTCTCTTTCTATATATAGAGGCAACTGATTCTGAAAAGTTGTACATAATAGCTAAATTATTGTAGAAATCCTCAGTCTCCCTACAGAAATCAACTTTTAATATGGAAGCTGATTCGACTTTGTTTCCGTTTACCAACGAAAGTAATGAAAATTATTTTTTAAATAAAATTACACAAGAAAACCAAATTAGTTCAACCACGAATGATTATGATGTTGATGTTGACGAGGTGACCTCATCTTTTCAAGAATTTATACCACCACCATCACCACCGCAATTACTTGAAGAGGAGGAAGAAGAGGAATGGCAGGACGGGCAAAACTGGTTTGACTCTCAAACAGATGATCTGCAGGTTAACGAAGAACAAAATATCGAAGTCGAGCAAGAAGGATATTTCGAATGGTTTTTTAGTAACATTATAGATAGATAAAAATAAAAATAAAAATAAAATAAATAAAAGGCAATTGTTTTTATTTTCGTACAATTTTGCGTAGTTTATTGT
>CAVNZG010001636.1:0-18394 GCA_963693315.1 Diogma glabrata
GGAAAATGGCAGATAAAAAAGTTGTAGGACTCGTCAGGGACAAGCGTCCTACGAAGTATAAAATATGTGGTAATCACAAAATTATGTAGGTGTAGGCCCAGGGACTATTATATTTATGTATTGAATGTAATTCATTGTTTGGATTATTGAATATACTTATTTATTTATTTATTAATATAACACAATACAGGTAAGGCAAACCTTCTCAAAGTCTGTATTGAGTGATAAACATAATAAAAAGTAATAAATGATAGGAGAATAATTTAGAAGAAATATAAACATAACTAACATAAAATATTGAAATTCATAACAATAAAAAAAAAAACTTATATATTTAAATAAATTCGACAAAGTAACTAAAACACTTTCTTTTAAATATGCCAAGAGTATTTGAGCATTTAATATGATCAGGAAGATTATTATAGATTTTAATACCATGAACGAAAATAGAGTCTGAGAATTGTTTACAAGAGTATCTGCTACTAAGAGACTGAAGTCTATGTTCGCATGGAAGAACCGAACTGTAATAAGGAAGATAAATAAGACGGATGCTGAACATGCAAAATTTTAAATAAAAAACAACACATACGGTACTGTAAATAAGAGAAGAAAGAGCAACCGAGTATATGGGAGCATGATTTGTAAAGACATATATTATGTTATGCATATTGGGGTATGTTTATTGAATAAAATAAAAGAAAACACAATTTTTATATAATAGAACAAAAATAGAACCGAATATATAGTTTAATTTTGGAAAGGAAATCGTTCCAAGTAATAAAGTTATATAAGTGGAAAGCAATTTTCACTAATAATTGAAACAAATATTTATAAATATAAATAGAATTCTGGTTGATCCTGCTAGTGGTTATATGCTTGTCTCAAAGATTAAGCCATGCATGTCCCAAGTACACACCCCTGTAAGGTCAAACCGCTGAAGGCTCAGTATATCAGTTATGGTTATTAGATCGTATTCATAATTACATGGATAACTGTGGTAATTCTTGAGCTAATACATGCAACAGATCACGATCCGCAAGGAACTTGTGCTTTTATTAGATTAAAATCAATCGATACATTGGGTATACTTGTATACTGTATAGTTTTTAATATGAATCTGAATAACACGTTGATCGCATGGTCTTGTACCCAGCGATGGATCCTTCAAATGTCTGCCCTATCAACTATTGATGGTAGTATCTAGGACTACCATGGTTGCAACGGGTAACGGAGAATCAGGGTTCGATTCCGGAGAGAGAGCCTGAGAAATGGCTACCACATCGCGGGCAGGCGCGTAAATTACCCAAATCCCGGCACAGGGAGATGGTGACGAAAAATAACAATACAGGGACTCAATCCGAGGACCTGTATTTGGAATGAGTACACTTTAAATCCTTTAACAAGGAACAATTTGAGGCAAGTCTGATGCCAGCAGCCGCGGTAATTCTAACTTCAATAGCGTATATTAAAGTTGTTGCGGTTAAAACGTTCGTAGATTGAACTTGTGTCAAGCACAGGTAGTACACCATAACTGGGTTAGTACAGTACCTTGATGCTTTGATGTATTACTGTATTGATATAAGCTGAAGATTCTTTGAATTGGATGTTTATTCATGTGTAAATCTGTTTCATGTGTAAATCTGTTTCAGTGCTATTAATCGAGTGCTGTTCTAGAACAGTACAATTACTTTGAACAAATTAGAGTGCTTAAAGCAGGCCATTTGTGCCTATATATTCTGTGCATGGAATAATGGAATAGGATGTCTGTTCTAGTTTCAATTGGTTTTTAGATCAAGGACGTAATGATTAATAGATGCAGTTGGGGGCATTAGTATTACGGTGCGAGAGGTGAAATTTGTGTACCATCGTAAGACTAACATAAGCGAAAGCATTTGCCAAAGATGTTTTCATTAATCAAGAACGAAGTTAGAGTTCGAAGGCGATCAGATACCGCCCCTAGTTCTAACCATAAACGATGCCAGCTAGCAATTGGATGTAGCTACTCCTATGACTCTTTCAGTAGCTCTTCGGGAAACTAAAGCTTTTGGGCTCCGAGGGAAGTATGGTTGCAAAGTTGAAACTTAAAGGAATTGACGGAAGGGCACCACCAGGAGTGGAGCCTGCGGCTTAATTTGACTCAACACGGGAAAACTTACCAGGTCCGAACATAAACGAGTAAGACAGATTAATAGCTCTTTCTCGAATCTATAGGTGGTGGTGCATGGCCGTTCTTAGTTCGTGGAGTGATTTGTCTGGTTAATTCCGATAACGAACGAGACTTAAATTTCTTAACTAGATGTCGGCAGGGTTATGGTGTTGAAAGTTTATATGTGCTTTTTCCTCTATTCTCGATACTTTTCGGAGTATTGTTGTAATAAGTTTAAGTTATCATATGGATGGAGCCATACCTGGCGGTTTGTCTGAACAGGACACTTGCTTTTAAATGGACAAATTGCGTCAAGAAATAATGAGATTGAGCAATAACATTTCAGTAATGCCCTTAGATGTCCTGGGCTGCACGCGCGCTACAATGAACGTATCAACGTGTCTTCCTGGTCTTAAAAGACTAGGTAAACCGCTGAACCACCTTCGTGATTGGGATTGTGGACTGAAACTGTTCACATGAACCTGGAATTCCCAGTCAGTGCGGGTCATAAGCTCGCATTGATTACGTCCCCTGCCCTTTGTACACACCGCCCGTCGCTACTACCGATTGAATATGTTAGTGAGGTCCTCAGAGGTGATCGCTGTGACATATAACTGTGTTGTGGTAGTTTCACCAAAATTGACCGAACTTGTTTATTTAGAGGAAGCAAAAGTCGTAACAAGGTTTCCGTAGGTGAACCTACGGAAGGATCATTATTGATATAATATCCAAAAATGAAAATAACCATTGAAAATGCGCTCAGCATTGCTGAATAAGTACATTCGTGCTATTTTCAATATAAAATTTAACAAAATTTATAGCTATATGAAAATAATTGAATAACCCTTAACGGGGGATCACTAGGCTCATGGGTCGATGAAGAACGCAGCAAACTGCGTGAAGTTATGTGAACTGCAGGACACATGAACATCAACATTTTAAACGCATATTGCGGTCCATGCTCAAGTAAATATATATTATATATGTGCTGCTGGACCACATATGGTTGCGGGTCGTTTATTTAAGCTAAATAAACTGTTTTAACTAACTAATGCTGTTTTATGGTTATTCTATAATACAGGAATAATAATAACTAGGAGGGCCCGGCGTGCTCCGCTACGCTTATAAATAAGGTTTTTGCGTAGACCACGCTTATAAATAAAGTTTTTGCGTAGACATTTTGTTGACGTAGAAGCAGTGATTTCAAAAAGTGGTAATGAGAAATGCTAGCATATAATTTTTAATTTTTCTTTTTAAATATATGAATGAAAAATAATCAGAACTCTAGCTGATCAGTTCGGATATATGACAACTTAGCGATCAAATAAGTTTTCAAGTAAGCTTATTTGATCTCTAACTTATTTGATCGCTAATTTTTCATATATCCGAACTGATCAGCTAGAGTTCTGATTATTTTTCATTCATATATTTAAAAAGAAAAATTAAAAATTATATGCTAGCATTTCTCATTACCACTTTTTGAAATCATTGCTTCTACGTCAACAAAATGTCTACGGAAAAACTTTATTTATAAGCGTGGTCTACGCAAAAACCTTATTTATAAGCGTAGCGAAGCACGCCGGGCCCTCCTAGTCATCATTATTACGCATATTACGCATATGATCTCTTCTATTCTGACGACTCGATCTACCACTCACATCCAAACGTTTACGACGTGGTCTTGGCATCGAAATAAATAAATATATCAATATATCAAAAATATCAAACAAATAATATCAATTTTTATATCAATAAACAAAATATCTTTATTTCAATAAACAAAATAATCGAAATAATATCGAAAACCTTCCATGTATAAAGACAAAAGACGACTGAAATGAAATACACTGAAATTTTATTAGAACGCATACAATACGTTTATTACTACCCACTACCAAAGAAAATATAAAAAAGAAAATATAAAAAAGTAAAATAAATTTTTAATTTCGTTTTTGTATGTATGCAAACTTATAATGCATATGTATATAAAAAGTTTTTCGTATATAATAACTTTTTTATTTATGATCCGAAAAATCCCAATCCCAATCCGAGACCTAAGTTACAGTAATATCAGTTAGCACTGAAAATTTGAAATCAATCAAAATTCGAATAAAAAGCCTTAGGCTGCACCAAGTTTTTTTTAACGTATTAATATATAAGATATGTACAATGATGTTTATATTATTTAAATTATAAAATGTGCTTTTTGTTCAACATCAGTCATTATTTTTAATATTGAGAATGTGAACTATATCGTTTTGTAAGGATTTTAATAACATTAAATTTATTGCGACCTCAATTCATGTGTGATTAGCTCCTGAATTTAAGCATATTAATTATAGGAGAGGAAAAGGAATTAATTAAGATTCCTTGAGTAGCGGCGAGCGAAATAGGAAAAGTTCAGCATTAAGTCCTTTTATCTATAATAGATAACTTGGTCATTCAATGTGCTGGAGTATCTTTTATCTTATACATTCAATTTTACGTCCAAGTCCATCTTGAATGGGGCTATTTACCCATAGAGGGTGCCAGGCCCGTAGTGACTATTATTGTGTATAAGAAGATATCTCCTTAGAGTCGTGTTGCTTGATAGTGCAGCACTAAGTGGGTGGTCCACTTCAACTCCATCTAAAACTAAATATAACCATGAGACCGATAGCGAACAAGTACCGTGAGGGAAAGTTGAAAAGCACTCTGAATAGAGAGTGAAAAAGTACGTGAAACCGTTAAGGGGTTAAGTCCAATGAACTCAAATAACTGAATGAAGAAATTCACTGGAAACAAATATTAAATAATTTTTAATTATTGATACCATGCACTTTTTTTTCATGTAAGCCATTGCGATATGTTAGTTATTTTTTTTAATAAAATGTGATGTGTAGTAGGCATTACAATGTGTGTCACAACAACACATAAAAACCTTTTAAGACCAAGGTCCCACAACAACATGCGTTCTAAGGATGTTAATGGACGCAAATCTGTTTTTTTTTTTTTTAATATTTTTTTGTTAAGTAATGGATAACTAAACCATAAATCCTATCACATATAAAATATGACATAGGCCAATATTTCGTGATAGGATAGGGAAAATAAAAATAAAATAAGAGATAAAAAGCAAATTTGTTTTACAAATTTGCAGGAACAAAACTAAAATTGGTTTGCCAATAGTCCAGCCAATGGCATAATCCCTGATTATGGGACGCAGCATATTTTTCAATGATTTAAGCTCAGATATGTAGTTATATGAAGGCTCGTTTCATCGAGCAAGCTACAGCGTTCCAGCATCAAGGAATATTCATTAGCTAAGATTGAGAGTGCTACCGTTGACTGAATACAGTTCATCCGCCAGCACCCCTAAGATCTCACCTTGGCTAGTGATATCTCACTGCTATTGCCAGTGGTATGTGATATCTCACGTTAACTCATATGCCAATAGCAGGGACTGGAGTACGCGGGGTTGTCACACCCGTGGATCAAAAAAATAGAAAAAAATTAACAAATTAATAAAAACTGATCCCTCCATGTAAATAGTTATTTGTCTATGGTTTAAACAGAAGCTCAATTCTAGTTTTCTTGTAAGTCTTTGTGATTGATCTGTTAATTATCCTGACAATATGCTAATATATTTAATAGAACATGCTATCACTTTATATGAAGCGTAGTACGCCACGATTTATTTTATAAATGCAGTAAAAGTATATGTTACGATCAAGCAATGATAAAGATTTGAGATACCTTTGGGACTGTTACGAAGTAGTCTGGTGATCAACGAACCAGTTGTATAATTCCCTGATTTAGAGACGCGCTACTTTTTCACCCGCATCAAATTTGCCTAAGCGGAGATTTTTTATAATCATTTTCGTTTTTCCTTTAACCATATTTTCTTAAACTCAAACCGTAATTGCCATCTAAAATAGTTCCCGTGAAACAAAGATTGTCCCAAAACAGTTGTGTAATATTTTACAATATAATTTCCTTTATTCAGTTTGTAATCGCTGATTGCTATAAATTTAGCATAAAACAATTGTACAGTAACATTAATTCGTAGTTCCGCTATTCCCATATAGATTTCCTGCAATCGTTTTATAATCCATGTTTCTGTTTATAATTATTCTACAACTTTAGTACATGTTGGAGTCTTCACTATTTATTAGTACACATATTTATCGAACGAGATTGTTCAACAGACAAACTTATTGTGTTTATCGATTGGTGATGTAAACACGGTCCATACTTCTGACTATAAATACGCCTAGCCGCGTATAGAGGCCCTCTTAGTCGCCGAATTCTTATTCGATTATGATATCAATCAGATGTGTGATATTTTTTTGAGTTGGAATGTCAAACTCTGACGATTAATAAAAAGAAACGTGGCTAGTGTTTTGTGAATTTTGTTCCGTAATGTTTCGTAATCGTGTTAAGTTTCATTTTGCTTTATTGCAATTAATTAGTAAAAACCGTGTTGTTGATTAAATTATGAATATCTATCAGCCAAATTGCGATCATAGTGATAAAGAAAATTTGCATTCGTTTCTACGTAATTTATTGAACGTGTTCTGAACCAATATTTAAAAATAATAAAACTCAAACAAACTAATTTAATCTTTAGTATTTATTATTTAATTGTCTCACATAACTAACTTATTAACTTTGATGGTCGTTATTTCGTTCGAAAAATTAAGTTTACCTTTCTAGTAATTCTAGTAAATAACAGTAGAAATCAAATTTAGTGAAACTCACATAAAAACGTAGAAAACTATTAATTAAACCTGTTATCATTATAGTAGTTAATTAGCCATATAGTATTAGTGAAAGTCAATATCGGTCAAGGTCGTAGAATAATTTTCTCTGTTATACATAAATAAAGAGACACAAATGATAAAAAGAATCGTCATATGTCGTGGTGGTTATCACCTTCGTGAAAATTTGTCTTTGTCAGTCGTATAAGTAAAGTTACCTTAAATAATTTAAAACAAAAAAAATTAATTAAGCAAATAGTCAAATTTGAGTGTAAACAAGAAACTAGAAAACTAAATATATAAACGTAGCATATTATTCAAAATGGTTTTTGTGAATGTGTGGCTCACACGCTTGTTATAGATTGGCCTTGATTTATACATAAAGAAAACAAATCAAAAATAGAAAAAAAGAATAACGAACCAAAAGTATTGTTTTTGTTGTTGCGTGGTCTTGTCGGATATAAAAAAAAAAGTTTATCTGTTGGTTGGCTTTGTCAAAATGCAGCAACCAAACGGAAACTAATAAAATCGGTTGCAAAATTTTGAAACTAATTATCTGTCCGAAGTTTACTTGTTTTAAATCGTTTACTGCTGAGTCGTATTTGGCTAGCAAGGAAGAGAATGTACAGGGGGAAACTGTACTGGATTTATTTTGGTAACTTGAAGATTACTGTTGATAATAATTTAGTAAATTGATGAATGACCAGCTTTACCTGTGATATTGATTGATGATCCAGTAGAGAACGGTGGCCTTGCCTGTGCTACGGTGTTACATTGTGCGAAGATACCAACATACTATTCCAAATATAGCGAAAGGACTTCCTGTTTGTTTTACATTGAGGTTAATGACAATATTGTGAGAAGCAGTTTCGATTGATCACCTGAACAGGTATCTAGTCGATATTATAATGATCGGCTGAATGCGAGCTTGAGCAGTGGGATTGGACAATATCATGGGGTCAGTTCGATTTTATTTTATTTTATTTTATAATGAATGTGAATGAATGCGTAGGCGGGTGCATGAATGTATGGATGTGTGGATGTGGGTGTGCGTGAGCGAGTATATTTGTAGCATGTACGTATGTTTTTTTTTTCAGAATCCAATGGGAACTATATAAACAAGAATTTTATATAAATAATGCAGAACTTATTGATAAAAACTTAAACATAATTAAATAAAAAATTGAATGGAAAAATGTCACATGTTGTTGTTTATTAATAATTAAAATTTATAATAAATTGAAATTTTCACTTCAAAAAAAAATATTCAAATAAATAATTATTTTTCCGTGTAGTTATAAAAAGAAAAATTTAACAACCTTTCAATGGTATTTGTTTAGTAAAGTCTAAATATTTGCTCATATTAATTTAATAAATAAATACATACACACATAAATATGTATATAAATATATTTATAATATAATGAATTAATGCTTGCCGAATTAAAAATTAAAATACATATGGCTTTATATTTCTATTATTATTTTTTTTTTTGTTTAGAATTTTTCTTTGTTAAATTGTTGTAGATGGTTTTGTTTATATTTCTATTTAATTCAAAGTTTTGGTATATATTTATTTATAACTGATGAAGTAATGACACGACTATTCTGCCACTTTTCTTACCTAAAACAAATAAATAAATTAAATAAATTTGCCAATCCAAAAACTAACACAATAGTAGTAATAACTTAATTTAAAAGAATATAACAAAATGATAATATAAATAAGCAACTAACCAAACCTCGCAATAAGTTCACTTAAACTTGTTGACCATTTTATGTTTTCTTTATACTGGTTGCATAAATCCTATTGTAGGATATCCACAATCCTGAAAAAGAGAACAAGCTAATCTATTGGATTGAATATGGTAGCTTGGGCGTATCGCGTGGTGTGAGTGCGCGTATGGGCATGGATGTGTGTGTGTGTGGGTGTGTGAATGAATGAGTGGGTAGAGTACGTGAGCGTGTGAATGTGTGAGTAAATGCGGGGTTGACGGAGTGATCGTGGTTCTTTACGTATACGGGGGTCGCCAGAGTCTCAGTCTTTCACTTACTTTTCCTCATATCCGTTCTTATCATGTTTCCCGCGTACAAGTTCAGTTATTTGTGCTGGAGCAGCAGGTATTCTTCTCTCGACTCCACAGGCTGCAGCTAGTCTGGGGCAAAAAAATAATCTCGCTAGGTACGCGACCTACTATGCCACTTCGGCGTTCTATGTCGAAGCAGCGCTTCATTACAGGACCCGTTTTGAAACACGGACCAAGAAGTCTAGTATGTATGCAAGTCATTGGGTATTAAAACCTACAGTCTAAATTAACGTAACTAATATTTAGGACTACGTGTTATTTTTTTAAATAGCACCTCAGTCCTTGGGCGTTTTTATCAACTCATATTTGTTTATACATTTATGAGTAAAAGCGTACCATGGGCATACATACTGTGACCTGAAAGATGGTGAACTATGCCTGATCAGGTCGAAGTCAGGGGAAACCCTGATGGAGGATCGTAGCAGTTCTTACGTGCAAATCGATTGTCAGAATTGGGTTTAGGGGCGAAAGATCAATCGATCCATCTAGTAGCTGGTTCTCTCCGAAGTTTCCCTCAGGATAGCTGGTGCATATTCATATTTGGAGAAATAGTCTTATCTGGTAAAGCGAATGATTAGAGGAATTGGGGCCGAAACGACCTCAACCTATTCTCAAACTTTAAATGGGTAAGATCCTCGACTTTCTTGATTGAAGCCAATGAGGTCTTTGGAAAAATGATATATTGTGCCTAGTGGGCCACTCTTGGTAAGCAGAACTTGCGCTGTGGGATGAACACTAATAACAATAATATGAATAACAATAATATGATGAACAATAATAAGAGAATATTAAAAAATCAAGTTATATAGAATTACGTTATTGCACACGAAGTATTTTGTTAAGACTGTTAAAACAGCAAAGCTCGAAAATAAAATAAAATTTTTTCCTGTTTAATCATTTATTCTTCATGATGTTCATGTTCGTGTTCATGTTCATGTTCATGTTTGAACATGAACATGAACATGTCTAGAACATGTAGGAGTCACTTTGGGGGTTTTACGAATTAGGACGTGGGTGGTACGTATTAGGAAACTAGTTGCATAAATCGTACCAGTTGCAGCATCTCACCATTTCTCTATTATTAAAAATATCTCTATTATTCTAATATATTCTAATATATTCTAAAATATTATCTCTTAATCCTCTATTATTAAAAATATCAAATTATCGATATCGTCAAAAGCTTATAGAAGAAAAATAATTTTGGAATTAGTTATCGAATAAAATATAAAAATCAGTACGATATAAGCAACTCTCCCCTACACATTGGAGTTTCTTATCTCTTTTCTTATTAATAATTTTTTCACATTTTTCACGATTATCAGTCATAGAACTTTGCAATTTTAAGAAACTATTTTCCAGTTTTTTAAGTTGGTTACGATTTGGCTGACGCGTATGATTCATAGCTGTATTATTATAACTCACTTTGATTTCAAACTATTAAAGTAAATAATATTTTTATCTATATAGATTTTTTTTTATATATATAAATTGAGTTTATTTAATTTTTTCGAGAAGTTAAAACAAAAACAAAATAAAAAATTAAATTTATAATTTGTTTTTATTATTTATCGGAGCAATTATAACATACGACCGCACTTATATGCAATTGAATATCGAGACGTGTAATGAGACAACAATTATTACACCGATTGCAGCAATTTATATTACAAGCACAATTTAGACTTAATTTTTAAATAAGAGTCGGTTCTAAAAGTCTAAAAGTTCTAAAAGGTAAATGTTTATACCATCGTAGCAAATTTATAATAATGTCGTTTTCTTTTTGACCGAAAGTTATTTTTTCACGAAAAGAATATGAAAAAATTGATCAAATTTTGTCATTGAATTGAATTAATCACAATTTTTAATTTAAAACACGATTTAAACAATATGTAATGGGCCCGCTTGGTCGAGCACATGAAGTAGTGGGTAGCTTCAGTGGCTGGGCGGTGGATCAATTAATTAATGATCCTCCGTGGATCAATTAATTAATAAATTAGAGTAAATCATTTCATGATTTTCAAAACAAAATAAAAAAATTTAGTAAGATATACATAAAAAAAACGTTATTTAATTTCACAAATTAACAAATTAAAAAATATAGCATTACGCCAAAGAATTGTTACGGTATCTTTCAACAACAGAATATAGTTAAACAAAATTAGTTGCAATTGCATTTAACTTTAATGATTTAAAATAAATAATTTGATAGGCTTACCTCCAAATCCTCCCAAGCGCTTGTGTGGATTGTCGAGCTATTGAACATAAATATCAGAGTTAAAAAAAAATCTTCCCATCTACTCTTAAGCCGCAATTATACTATTGCAGAACTCTGCAATAGTCTAATTGTGGCTTTACAAACATTTTTTGTATAAGACTTAAGCCGCAGATAGACTATTGCAGAACTCTGCAATATTTCTGCAATAGTCGTGCAATGGCAGTGTGTAAAATATTCATTGCAGAAAAGTTTGGCAATTAACTCATTGCAAAACATTGCAATGAGCTATTACAATGTTTTGCAATGAGTTAATTGCCAAACTTTTCTGCAATGAATATTTTGCACACTACCATTGCAGAAATATTGCAGAGTTCTGCAATAGTCTAACTGCGGCTTAACTCTTTGAATTGTGAATAAATATTCTTCGTTGTGTAAAGATTTACTCGTTGCAGAAAAAAAATAATTAAGCCGCAATTAGACTATTGCAGAACTCTGCAATATTTCTGCAATAGTCGTGCAATGGTAGTGTGTAAAATATTCATTGCAGAAAAGTTTGGCAATGAACTCATTGCAAAACATTGCAATGAGTCATTGCAATGTTTTGCAATGAGTTCATTGCCAAACTTTTCTGCAATGAGTATTTTACACACTACCATTGCAGAAATATTGCAGAGTTCTGCAATAGTCTAATTGCGGCTTTACTCTCACTCAATCATTATATTTAATTTTTATCTTTAATCTTTAATTTAATTTATATCTAATTTTAGTAAACGCTTTTTGCAGTTAAAAATGTAACTTTTATTTCATTTTTCTATATCAGTCTGTAATTCATATTAGGAATGCATTTATAAACTTTTCTTTGTAAAATATAAAATAAAAATAAACAATAACAATTCATAAATTATAAATAACAATAACAATTCATAATTAATAAATAAACAATAGCAATTCATGATTAATAAAATTTAGTTATAAAATTGTAATATTTAAAATTAAAACTCAGTGTTAAGGCGTATAAGCAAAAGCTTATTAAGAATTTCATCGGATAATCTAGAGCGGTGGTCGGTGAGGATTAATTTTAAAGCGGAAAATGCTCTTTCAACACTAACTTGTGTTGCTGGAGTACTAAATACTACTTTGGCTAGTTTGTATAAGTTTGGGTGCTTGTACTGTTGTATTTCCCAATATTGCAAAACATCTATTTCTGGCTGCAGTCGTGATGGTTGATAATTTTCAATTTCTTTCGATGCAATTTCAAACAATGAAACACAAGATTTATCAATTGTTTGTTTATCTAATTGTGACAAATAATCTGCTAACTTTGACCTGCCTTGCGGTATTGATTCTTCTTGCGATGATGTCGATGATGCTGATTCTATGGATGTTGACGAAACTAAACAAAATGTTTCCTGAACTGTTATAGTACAATTATTGGAAGGATCTAAATTTCTAATTTGGTTAAACAAAGATCGTAAATGGGTTTGGGCTATGGCTTTCTGCTCAGTTGTTAATAAAAAATGGAAACGAGGATCAGAAAAAATTGCACAAGAAATTACTTTATTTTCTAGTAATATACACTCACGGATATTTATTGAATTTAATATCATTTTGCTGATTTCGTGGTTTTCTCAGCTAGCTGAATTTTTAGTTCCAACCAAATTTTGTAAAAATCTGTAATTATTATGTTGGAACCTTGAAGGTTTATGGTGGAATTTTTTACTGGTTGAAACGAATTGATAAAATTTTCTATAAAGTCCCAATCTATGTTTCTTTTGTAAATTAAACTTAATTCTTCATCGATGAAAGATTTTAAGTGAAGCACACGTTCTACCATAAAGAACGACGAACTCCAGCGAGTAGGTACGTTTAAAATTGGAAGTTTTAGCTTTCGTAATTTTATTTTATTAAGATTTGTTAGCTTTCGTAGTTCCACTGAAAGTTTACGGATTGCATCTAATTTTTCTGCCATTTTAGATATTTTTAATACATCATGCACAACAAGTTGTAGTGTATGTGCAGCGCAACAAACGCAGTTAATCATCGGTGATTCCGATTCTATTAACTGTTCAATTTCATTTAAATTGCATACATAATCTATACTGTGGTTATCTTCTTCATCTAGATCTTCATAAATAACTAATTGTGAGTGCAATAATTCTGTAGTTTTAATCATATTACATCCGTTATCGGTTTTAATACAATAAATTTGTTTCAATACTATTTTGTGGAATTGTAAAGTTTCCATTACCTGTTGTCTCAAATATTCTGAAGTATGCTTTTCTGTTAAAAGTGCCATAGATAGAGTTTTAATTTGAAGTTTCCCGTTTTGAATATATTGTATATTGACTCCTAATATGCTGCGGTTTAACCTTGTTGCAGAACAATCATTAAAGATATTGTTATGTTTTTACATATTTGAGATATTTCTGCTTGAATATTTTCGGCGTATGCATTAATTTTTTTTCTTAAACTGCTTTCATTTAAAGCCATATCAAAATTCATTTCTTTAACTACAATTTTTTAAATCCATTACTTGATATAAATTTTAATGGTTGACCGCCCTTTGCAACTAATTCGATGCATCCTTCCCAAATAGCTGACTCAGAATGTTTAATTTTGTAGCATTTGTGTTTGTTTAAAGCTGTTTGTATGCTTTCTGATTTTTTGTTACAACTTGAAACAGCTTGTTTATATGCTAAAAACAAATCCAGATGCATGTTTTGAATATGACGGACTAAATTTGAGGTGTTATCCCCGGATAACTCTACGTTACAAGTCATACAAACTTGTTTCATTGTCGTCTCATTGAAGTTGAAATATTTTCTTATTATTGCTTTCTTTCGTGTCATTATATTCCCGTTCGGCAAAAAGTTATCATAATGAGCTCTTAAAGGCAACCGTTTTTAGATCTGACATCCAAAATACCTATTTATCACAAAGATAACATAAAGATATCAAAAAACCCTCTAATGCGCCACCTGCTGACATCTTTTAGATTTCTTCGAAAAGATATCAGATATATAGTATTTTTCGGAGCTCCGAATGATAGCATATTAGAGATACCAAAAAGTTATTAGATTTTTGAGCTTAGACTTTATGTTATTTTTAAATAATTAAAGTCGTTAAATAATGATAAAACTTAATTTTGTTTTGATTAAATTCAAAATGAATTAATTGTTATACAATAATAAATAGAAATAAATATAAAATAATGATTTAATATGACTGTAGTGGTCTGCCGCTGTTTTTGATTTCTAGAAAGTAAATAATAAATAGTAAGGTTTGAAGTAGTTTTCCACATTAAGAGTAAATAAAAAGTTTATGTTCTAATTTATGTATTATGTACTATAAATGATACTCACCCAATAATGATACTCACTCAGATACTTAAACAATAAAGATTCATCAATTATCACCCATTTCGTTTTGACATATTATGACAGCTGAATTCAGCTGATTTGTATTCCGAAAATTGTATTGTTTTTAGTATAATTAAGTAATTATTATTACTGTAGTTAATTTTATTAAGTTAATTAATTTGTTTTTAGTTAATATTATTCTAAAAATTTTAGAAATACTGTTTTATAACAAAATTGGTATTTGGTATAATGTTGACAAAATGATATCATTTTTAGGTCATAGAAATGTTGACAGTAGTTATCATAAAGGTATCTTTTTGATCTCCATAATCTGATCTCTTCAAAATGCTATCAAAAAATCAACAATTTTCTGACTTCTAAAAAACACCATTTTTTAGTTAGCATTAAGGTATCTTTCCGATGTTCATGCCGAGCGGGTTGTTTTATGCTGCACACAGACACAACCGATTAATAATGTTATGAATTGTGTTAAATTTGCTGATTTATATTATCTTTATATATTTATATATAAATATATATATATATATATATATATATATATATATATATATATATATATATATATATATATATATATATATATATATATATATATATATATATATATATATCCCAAGCAACACAATAGGTGATTTTCAACTACAGTTTGGTGTCAATTTACCTAATTATGTAAAAATTACGTCGATTCAACCAGTTTTCTTGACTTTCAAATGAATTTTACTTATAGGTAGTTAATTAGGTTGATTATATGTATTTTTCGCCCAAAAAAATTATACCAAAATAATAGTAGAATTTAAGTCAAAACCAGCACACAACTATACCTAATTTTTACCTAAAATCAACCTCAAAGTCAATTTTATTTTAAACACGTAATTTAGTCGCAAAATGAGGAGAGTTTTACCACATTTTTCACCTATTTTCAACCTCAAATAACATTTTTTCTAAGTTGAAAAACAAGGAAAATTACACCTAATTTTACCTAATTTTCCACTTCATAGTAAGCTTAAGTCTTGTAAGGTAATTTATAATCAAATATTTGGTAGAAAATAACTTAAAAACTAATCTATAAGTCGATTATACCAAAAATACTATTTTATTGTCGACCTCATTTTCGAAAATTAGTAAAAATTTACTTAAATAAGAAATAAGTTACCTATTTAAAGGATGTAATTTAACAAAAAAAAATTATACGTAATATCTTATTGCTGTAATTACAAAAATTGGGAAAATTTTTTTTTGAAGGATGATGTACAATTTTGTTTGATGCAATTTTGTAAATTTAATTTGAATTTACATATTAGATAGAATTATTATTAATTATTAACAAATTAAACCAAAGCTATTTAGTAAACAATGAAACTGAGTAATTATTCATTATTTGTACCCTTAATAAAATTATCGACTAAAGATTAATTATAAGATTTTCATATATATTTGGGTTATATTTATTTTTCTATAATGAAACACATATTGGGTTTTAGAAAGAAATTCAATAGACAATGGAAAATTACACCTCAATAAAAAAGTTTAATTGAATATGCCGTTATACTTGTGCAATTAGCAGCAACAATACTTAAATTTTTATACAAAACGATGCTGGTGTACCAATAGGTAGAAATTCACTAAAATAGAACGCGTAGAAATTCAAATGCAACCAATTTGGTAGAATGTTACCAGTTTAAGTAGAAATTTCTTAAATAAAAGATTGCGACCTAATTTAGGTTATTGTCAACTTAAAATTAAGAAAAATTTTCTGTAAAGTCGAAAAATTATGTGAAATTTACTTTAAAGTAGATTTTGCTTAGTCCGCCATATTCAAACTTATTTTTTTTAAAGTATTACTCCGCCATATTGTTATGCAAGTGAGATTTTTGGTAAAAGAAAATTATTTTCAAAGAAATGAAAAAAATATATTTTTGTATTATTTATTTTTTTTGAAGCCCATTAATATTTTTAGAAGTACAATCCTAAAGTTTATCAATAATATTTTTTTCGTTACAAAAATTCATTTTTAAACCATTTTATTGCGAAATATAAAATTAAAATTTATTATAAATTATATATTAAGTGAAAATTACTTTTTTTCATCTTTTTCGAATTTGACATGTGATGCCCAAATACATATTATTTTATAATTGGTAAAAGAGAAGATAAAATTGCTTATAATATTACCTAGTTGGTAACTTACAACTAATTAGGTTGAAAATAGATGCAAAGCAACCTAAATCGACGTCGATTTGACGTGGAATCTTCCTAAATTAGGGAGAAATTTACTTAAATAGGTAGAAAAAGTAGGAAGAAAAATACCTAAATAGAATATTTTACCCCTAAAATTACGTCGAATCGACGTCGAATTTTTCCCCACATTGGTCGATTCGATGTCGATTCGATGTAATTTTACATCTCATTATTAAGGTTTTATATCCTTAAAGTCGAATTTTAATTACAATGTTACCAATTTTCGACTTATTTTGTTGCTTGGGATATATATATAGCTACAAAAAACATCAAAAATGTAAATTTTAGTTCGTGAAAAAGGTGAAGTTTAAAGTTTACTAGTCAAAACTATCTGTTCAGTAAAAAAAGAAGTGATATCCTGTGTCAAGTAGAAACGAGTGTAAAACAAAACATTTCCAAATAATTAGGTGTTCTACATGATTTGAAATACTTACTTTCTCTCTCGGATTAGAGATTAGAATTAGAAACAACTTCAACTAACTAGGTATTAAAACAAAAGTTTCTAGTAAAAGTAAAAGTACAAAATAATATTTATTTATTTATTTATATTCGAATGCAAATATGGAATGCGATATTTATACAATCGACTGAATCGAGAGAAGTGCAGAACCATCACGAAACCTCAGTGATAGCTAAGACTTTTATTTAATGAGAAATATTATATACAAAATGTAAATTCTATAAAAGAAATGCAAGCGAATTTATTAGTTAGTATTTTATACTGCAGACCATAGTTTGTAGATTAAGAACATGTTATTTGAACAGAATTTCATTAAAGTTATAATCTGTTAGTCCTGAGGTTTCGTGATGGTTCCGCACTTCTCTCGATTCAGTCGATCGTATAAATATCGCATTCCATATTTGCATTCGAATATAAATAAATAAATAAATATTATTTTGTACTTTTACTTTTACTAGAAACTTTTGTTTTAATACCTAGTTAGTTGAAGTTGTTTCTAATTCTACTCTCTAATCCGAGAGACAAAGTAAGTATTTCAAATCATGTAGAACACCTAATTATTTGGAAATGTTTTGTTTTACACTCGTTTCTACTTGACACAGGATATCACTTCTTTTTTTACTGAACAGATAGTTTTGACTAGTAAACTTTAAACTTCACCTTTTTCACGAACTAAAATTTACATTTTTGATGTTTTTTGTAGCTCATATCACGATTTTTTGTAGTAAATAATAAGTTTTATGAGCTTGGATTATAATGATATAAATAATAATATTAATAATAGGTAATTATTTCATTTTGATATAAGCAATTTGAATGTTTGTCATCGATTTATTTGTATACCAACTTTAACGATTGATTGAATTATTTCCAATTTTTCTGCGTTTATAAAAACAACATACCCAATAATCCGCAAGATATGTAATTATAATGTATTTTTATGTCAACATACAAACCAAATACATTCCTTTTTAAAAGATTTGTCTTAGCAAAAATCAGACTAAATTAAATGAGTTTTTGTGGGCTTATATTTACCCTGAATTTTAATAAAATATATGTACAGAACTGAAAAAATTTATCACGCATTCAAATATAAGAACTGGATCTTTTATTCGAAACTCGAAAG
>CAVNZG010001637.1:0-17233 GCA_963693315.1 Diogma glabrata
TTGTAACTTTAAAACGGAAAAAGAAACGCGAACACATGAAGAGCTGTATCGAAAACATCAACCAACATGCAGCTAATGGAAATTCGAAAGAGTGTTTTGCCAATGCACGGAATCTGACAAAATATTTCCACCCAAGATCTACAGCCATCAAAAATGGAAACAACGAGCTTACAACAAGTGAACGTGATGTGCTGGAAGTATGGCGATCCCACTTTCAAGACCTACTGAATAGGACGAATGAAGTTCATCCTATTCGAGCAATTGCTCCATCAACGGAGGAGATTTTTGTCCCTTACCCAACAATAGAAGAAGTGGAAACTGCAATCAAAAAATTAAAAAATGGTAAATCACCAGGTGTCGATGGAATCCCTGCAGAACTATTTAAGAATGGAGGAGCAGCTCTGGTCTCACTTATATGATCTGATTCTTGCAATCTGGGACCAAGAAGAACTACCTGCTGAATGGAAAACAGCTCTCATTGTTCCGCTACATAAAAAAGGTGACCGCCTAAAGTGTGCGAATTATCGTGGAATCGCACTGTTGAACACTGCATATAAAATACTAGCAAATGTCGTACTCGCTCGGCTCATCCCGTTCGCCGAATCTATCATCGGCGACTATCATTGTGGTTTTCATCCCAACCGTTCAACCACAGATCAATGTTTTACATTAAGGATGATTCTGGAAAAATGTTGGAAGTACAACATCAGCATTCACCAGCTCTACGTTGATTTCAAGCAAGCATATGATACTATCATCCGCGACAACCTCTGGTCTGCACTCATATGCCTTAGTATTCCAGCGAAACTTGTTTCTCTGTGCAAACTCACAACATGGGGATCAAAATGTAGAATAGTAATCGAAGGGTCAGTTTCTGACTCTTTTGATATAACATCAGGTGTTCGACAAGGTGATGCACTCGCGCCCGTACTATTTAATTTGGCGCTTGAGTACGCGATAAGAAAAAGCCGCATTGAGACACAAAACTGTATATTTATCAAATCTAGTCAAATTCTTGGCTATGCAGATGATATTGCGCTTCTCGGACGTAGAACGAGCGATATTAAGGATAGTCTCTCTCAGCTTGAAAGAAATGCTAAACGAGTTGGATTATGCATTAACACCGGCAAGACTAAACTTTTAACAACATCCACGAATATACCTCCCGGCAATCTGAATACTGGCGACTATGAAGTAGAGCGTGTAGAAAACTTCAAATGCCTCGGGTCTGTAACAACATCGTCCAATGACATGCAGGCAGATATTATAGCCCGTGTCTCAGTCGCATAGAGATTTTTCTACGCATACTCAAAACTTTTGCGATCCAAACATCTTTCGCAGTCGTGCAAACTCACACTTTACAAAGCATTAATCCGACCTGTGCTTACCTTTGGAAGCGAAAGCTGGACACTGACTTCCTCCGATTGTAGAATTCTATCAACATTCGAGAGGAAAGTCATACGAACAATTTATGGTCCATGTAAAGTTGCTGAAAATCAGTATAGAATCCGAATGAATCATGAAATCAGACAGCTTCTTGGAGGCTGCGATGTAATCGGATTCATTAAATCTAACCGGATTAGATGGTTTGGTCATGTAGAAAGGGCACAATTAGATAGAATGATTAAAAAAGCGTCCCAACAACAGCTGGTGTTCGTCGAAGAGGAAGACCTAGACAACGCTGGCGTGATGACGCCATCCAAGACCTTCGTGATATAGGATGTCGAAACTGGGGTCAACTGGTCATGGAACAAGATGATTGGAAGCTGATTGCACAGACGGCAAAATCCCTCCATGGTTGTAAACGCCAGAGAGAGAGAGAGGTGGTTTTCACCCCCTAAATATAAAAAGCGCAATGTGTCACCTTTGAAGTTAAGAGTAAGATGAGCTTAATTCCCAATTTTCATGAAAACCGATGTAGGTTCAACGAATTCAGAAGTATTGGTCTATTTTCAGGTTCAGTTCCTGTACTAGTGACAGTTGAAATATTGGTGAAAGGTTTTTCAATCTCTTGTTTTAATTCTTTATTTATTACCAATTCCACCAAACCTGCTACATTTAATTCACCGATATCAAATGTTAAGGATTCTTTTTTACGAAGCTCCATAGCAAGTAAAACAATGCATTTGTTATTTAATAGTTATTAATAGTTATTTATGTATCAAAAGAATTATAAGGATGTTAATTACCGAGAATTATAAGGATGTTAATTACCGAGGGAAACGTTTACTACCCGAGGGCCTCTGGCCCGAGGGTTAGTAAGTTTCACAAGGTAATTGACATCTAATAATTCAAGTGATACATAAATAATTTTTGCGGCAAACGGCTGTAAAGTTCAACTTTACTGCCGCTGGGAAGCAGCTAAAGTCTTACTTTTTAGCCGGGGGCTGCAAAAGTAACGTCATTTTTATTTTATCTGCCGGCGGCTGGAAATTAACTTTCATATTTTCTATGGCGGCTGTAAAGTAATTTTCATATTTTTATGGTGGCAGTAAAGTAATTTTCATATTTTTACGGCAGCAGTAAAGTAAAATAACATGATATTATTAATTTGTTCAAAACAGAATGCATATCAGCTCATTTTAATAAATTAAAATCAATAAAAATTAATTTCAGAAAATTTATTATCTAAAACATATTTATAAAAATTTTGATGCATTAACTTCATATTTTTAAACAAATTTAAACGTTTGCCGAAAAAATAGTGTATTGAATTCGGAGCTAAAGTGACTTTTTGTTTTTCGTCTATAGTTGTCGGCCTCCCTCCGGTCGGCCGCCAAACTATAGACTCAACACAAAAAGTACAGCTTTAGCTCCTAATTCAATAATATACTATTATTTTTTACTACCTAAAACATTTATTAAACTAAAACATTTGTTTTTATCAAGTATTTAGGCGCTATACAGCTGAGCTAAACTATGCGAAATATGCTAACTATGTTTTTTTAAAAATAATGTATATAACGTATTATCCCAGGTTGGAAATACCAAGGCTTATCGAATGGGCCAAGCTTGGCCCAAGCTTGGAAAACTAAGAAATGATTATCAAGGCATGGCCAAGCGTTAGTCTGATACATTTTGTCATACTAAGCCAATGGTTAAAATAAATAAATGTAAATTGTATCTTTTGACTACTATATTTAGTTTTGGGCCAAGCTTGGTTCAATGTTGAAACAAATTTATTGTAATCGTTATATAATTTCAGCATTTGTGCAATGATGGACTGTAACCAACAAATTTACAATATATGAGGAAATTCCACTACAATACCCGGGTAATAAAAGGCTTAGGAGCCAGACCTGCGCCAAGCAACAGCTTTCGGGGTTTTGGCCAGACTTAATATTTTCAAACGGCCCAAGTTTGTGCCAAGTTTGGACTGATGTCCTTGGGCCATGTCTGGCAAATACGACTTGGGCTAGATCTACCAAACCAATTTTTTTTCCAGACCTCCTTTAAATGTGTGGAAAGAAGTTGTTGAAAGAGTAACATTTATAAAATTAGAGAAAAGCTTAAAATGACTTGCATATGTTTACACTACATTAGAATAGTAAATAATGCGTAACATAATAAACTGAATCTTGGTTCAGTCTTGGCATTTACAACTGGCCCAGACTGTAACCAAAGTAAGCTAGCCAAGTATTATACTGCATTATACATTAAAATGCAATATTTAAAAATATACTTTTTTAATATGTTTATTTTTAATTTTAAATTTTATTAATAATCATATAAACTTCCTTATAGTAACAATTTGAATTTGATTTTTTATTTTAATGAATATCGATTTCGACTTACGTCGTCCTCAGTTCTTAAATTATGATTACAATCTTTGCTTAAATTAATGTCTTATATACCATTTAAACTGCTATTTTTTATTATTATGTCATACATTTTGTTAGTTTTAGTGTTGATTTTCTTTCATTATTTAAAATGTTGTTATTGTTTTTATGTTTATATATTTCTATTTCTTCCTATCTATCTAGATGTTGTCCTTTTCATTTTTTATGTAATATTGTTAAATTTGTGTTGATATTGGTATATTTGTGATTTTCTATTTTCAAATGTATATAATATAATATATAATATCAACACAAATTTAACAATAATTTGTGTTGATATTGGTATATTTGTGATTTTCTATTTTCAAATGTTGGGCATATCTGGATTTTGGATCACTTTTATTAATTTCACTGGTGTGTTCAATAAATCTTTTTGTGAAGGACCGCCCGTTTGACCTATATAAAATTTACTGCAGTCATCACAGGCAATTTTATAAACACCTGTGTCTAAGGTTTGGGTTTATTTTGGTTTTTAGGTAATTTTCTATTTTATTTTTGTTTTTGTAAGCTGCAATATTGTGGCGGTCTGTATTGATTTATTATTTTAATATGATGAGTTCCCATTTCTATTAGTTTTGATTCTTTTAACTTTTTTAGTTTCAATGTTTTATTTCACTTTTCTTTTTTATCGTGCTTTCCATATCATTTTTTACTGATTCCATTTATTATTTCATCCGAAAACCAACCCAAACGGATCAAACAATAAATATTAAATCACATCATCCATTCCAACATAAACTAGCTGCATACAACCACATGATCAATAGATTGAACAATATACCAATGAATGCAGAAAATTATCAAGATGAATTAAATAATATAAAATACATAGCCAGTAAAAACGGATATAAATACGAAATAATTGACACATTAAATAGAAAACATAAAAACAAGAAAAATTTGCAAACCCTAACACTGAGGAATAAAGAAAACTTAGCAGGCAAAAAATACATAGGCGTAACATATAATAAAACAACCCTCAAAATAATGCAAAAAACTTTAAAAATATATGGATATATTGCAGCTTACAAAAAACAAAAATAAAATAGAAAATTACTTATAAACCAAAAAACCCAAACCTTAGACACAGGTGTTTATAAAATTGCCTGTGATGACTGCAGTAAATTTTATATAGGTCAAACGGGCGGTCCTTCACAAAAAGATTTATTGAACCACCAGTGAAATTAATAAAAGTGATCCAAAATCCAGATATGCCCAACATTTAAAAATAGAAAAACACAAATATACCAATATCAACACAAATTTAACAATATTACATAAAAAATGAAAAGGACAACATCTAGATAGAAAGGAAGAAATAGAAATATATAAACATAAAAACAATAACAACATTTTAAATAATGAAAGCAACACTAAAACTAATAAAATATATGACATAATAATAAAAAATAGCAGTTGAAATAGTTTATATATAAGACATTAATGTAAGCAAAAATTGTAATAATAATTTAAGAACTGAGGATGACGAAAGTCGAAATCGATATTCATTAAAATAAAAAATCAAATTCAAATTGTTACTATAAGGAAGTTTATATGATTATTAATAAAATTTAAAATTAAAAATAAACATATTAAAAAAGTATATTTTTAAATATTGCATTTTAATTCAAAAGTGACAAAAGCACACAAACAGTGAATAATATGGAAAACCATAACAACACATATAATGAATTATACATTGCAAAAAAAATTAAAAAGCTATGAATTCGATTTATTTGTTTTAGAATTGGTCCAGCATTGTATTTAAATATTGATCCAATGTGTACAAATAATTATGGTACGTGGTTATCATTTAAGGTTAAAACAACATTCAACCAATTTTATTTTAAAGCTTGTCTCAACGTTGTTCAACCTTAAAACAAGCTTGGCTCAATGTGAAAACAAACCTTTGTCCTTACCTGGGTAGTATTGGGCCAGCATTGTATTTAAATATTGTTCCAATGTCTAAAAATAATAATGGTACGTGGTTATCATTTAAGGTTAAAACAACATTCAACCAAGTTTATTTTAAAGCTTGTCCCAACATTGTTCGACCTTAAAACAAGCTTGGCTCAATGTCAAAACAATCCTCTCTGCTTACCTGGGATAGAAAAAAACATCACGGAAATAAAACATTTAAAAAAGAAAAGAAAAACGGAAACATTACATTTTTTTAAAAAGCTTTATTCGCATTAAAACATTACTTTTTTAAAAACATAGTTCGCATATTTCGCATAGTTTAGCTCAGGTGTATAGCACGCCTTAATAGCATGATTTTTCGTTGTAACTGTCAAGTTAGTTATTAGGGTTCCGTTTTTTATACGGAACACTATTGGTGAGAGTACAACGTGTTTTTCACATTATTTCGATTATCTCGTGAACCATTGATGAACTTAAAATTTGAGGTGCTTATAAAACTAACTTATCCACACAAGATGGTGGGTTAAAAAATAAATAAAGTTGTGTTCATTTGTTTTAAGGAGGTACGATGTAAAGCCTTTGAAAACATACATTTTTTAACGAGACGAGTAGGGTATCATATGAAAGGGCTTCATTTCAGCATTATTTAAAAATATATTTTGGAATTTTACACCTCACCATTTTTTGTATAATTTTGAAAAATGACGTTTTCTGGATGTTTTATTGCCCCGAATAACTCCGACCCTACTTCATCGAAAATCTTGAAATATATTTGGAATGATAGAAAATTGAGTACGTTTTTAATGAAAAATATAGAAAAGTGGCAGATACTCATAACTATATTTATTAAAGGGGTGGGAATGTTAAGGGGTAAAAACATCATTTAAAACCAGTTCATGTGGGGTGTCATTTGAAAGAGCATTTGATTTTAGAAATATTGCCATTTTTTTTAGAATTTTGCAATGCATAGTTTTTAAATTATTATCAATAAAGTGACACAAAAAGTTGGTCCCCCCCCCCCTTGCATTTCGAGCCTAATTAACAGAAACATTTGAAAAACTTCACAGAGACAGGAAGTTTGATAAACTCTGAACGAAAAATATAGCGAACTCTCAAATAATTATATTTTTGTGCTTTTAAGGGATTGGGGTGGGGAAGGGTGAAAAAAACATGTCATTTGAAAGAGAATCGAATTTCAGAAACTTTGCAATTTTTTTTAGAATTTTGCGGTACACAGTTTTTGAGTTATTCTAAAAAATGTGCAAATTCCAGACCGTTCCTCCCCCCTACGTTTCGACACTGATAGACAGAAAAAATTGACAGAGACAGGAAGTTTGCTATATTTTGAACGAAAATTATAGCGAACTCTCAAATAATTATATTTCTGTGTGTTTAGGGGATGGGTGTAAGGGGGGTAAAAAAAAACTTTTTTTGACCCAAGCCCCCACTCGCTAGAGCACTAAATTTCCAAAACATTGCAATTTTTTTTTAGAATTTTCCGGTACATAGTTTTTGAGTTATTCTAAAAAACGTGCAAATTCCAGACCGTCCCCCCCCCCTACGTTTCGACACTGATAGACAGAAAAAATTGAAAAAATTCATAGAGACAGGAAGTTTGCTATATTTTGAATGAAAATTATAGCGAACACTCAAATAATTATATTTCTGTGTGTTTAGGGGATGGGTGTAAGGGGGGTAAAAGAAACTTTTTTTGACCCAAGCGATCATTTGAAAGAGCACTAAATTTCAGAAACATTGCAATTTTTTTTTAGAGACATTCATAGAGACAGGAAGTTTGCTATATTTTGAACGAAAATTATAGCGAACTCTAAAATAATTATATTTCTGTGTGTTTAGGGGATGGGTGTGGGGAGGGTAAAAAAAACTTTTTTGGAACCAAACGACTGGAGTGTCATTTGAAAGAACACTTAGTTTAAGAAACATTGCAACATTTTTTAGAATTCTGCGATGCACAGTTTTTTAGTTATTGATAAAAAAAAGTGCTATTTTAAGTGTATGTATTTCGACGCTGATTTATAGAACAAATATTTCCTATTTAGACCATTAAAATACTGGTTAAATCTTTCTTTAGATAACATAAACAGCTATGGATAAGATTTAACCTCAAGTAACATTTTTGATCAATGTAGATGTGATTGACATTTACTATTGACGTTTACGATTAAACATTTATTCTGTTATGCGTCCATAGTCTGGCGATATAAAGACTTTACAACATAACTTTATGTCATTTATTTTTGATATTGTGTTCTTTTACATTCACGGAACCCTTGGCGAGCGAATTTTATTCGCACTTGTCCGACTTTTTTTTCATTTAAAATTATTGCTGGGGTATTGTTATTCGTTACTATGGCTTTATGTAATAGTATATTGTATATTAAGAGCAGAAAGTACTACATTGCTCATGCATGAAGATTGCTGGTTGACCAGCAATCATGCCAGAGCAGCAATGTTACTTTCTGCTCATAGTATACATACTATTTTTTTTTAAAGACTGCCGACAAATACGATTAAAGTTGCCGAGGAGGCATTTATTTGTTGTTTAAAAAACGCATCGGACGTCGAGTTAAAATTTTAAATTAATAAATTTAAAATTTATACAGACTTTATATCTATTTTTAAATAAAAATAATTTAAAATGAGCAGTAGTGATGAAAATGATATTGTTACGATTACAGAATAATCTAGACGATTACAGTCACTTCCAGGAAAATAAAATCAACAAAACACAACAATTGAATGAAATGAAAAATTGTTGTTGTTGTACATATTCTTAGAAATAAGGTCTACATAAAACAAATGATTTTATTTTATGAATTAAATCAACGTAACGTAAAATAATCGAATATTCTAACATTTTCTCAAGGTTTCTAAAAAGTGACCGCGAAGTTTCTAGAGATTAGGCAGAATGTATATAAGGAAATTACTTCTTGTAGATTTTAATTAGTTTTATTTTAAACCTGCGATAGTGAAGTTAAAATTATAAAAGTGATCTTTAAATTAGTTTTTGTGTAAAGTTATTTTGTAAATAAAGTTATAATTGTGTTATTGAGTAGAAATACTTTGTGTATTATTTTGAACGTTGTGAACTGGAAATTTCTACAATAAACCGTTGTAGTTTCGAAGCTGTTGGAAGAATATTCTAGTTAGGAATATTGTTTGCTGTATTGTTTTCCTGTTGTTGTGAAACAATTAAGGTGTTGAATACTTAATAAAATCTGGTGTGTTTGCTTTCTAATCAGTGATCGAACTCAGAAAGAGATTGGGAATTACGTTTATCGAATTGAGAGTAAGGCCAATTCGAAGTAAGGTTGGAAAAACGTTACATTTGTGACATCGGCGGATTAGTTAGCGGTTAATAATGGTTTTATTAAGTGATTTGAAGGTTCTTGAGTGCGCAGGAGGGATCGATTTTGATCGATTATGATCAATGTTGATCTACGGGTCTGACTACCCTGCGTACTCCAGTCCCTGCCATTGACATATGAGTTAGCGTGTGATATCACATACCACTGGCAATGGCAGGAGATGTCATTAGCCAAGATGATATCTTAGGGTGCTGGTGGACGAACTTTAATTGGTCAACGACAGCACTTCCAGTCTTAGCTGGGCAGCGTTCCGTAGCGGTACCGCTCATTAGCTCTTCCGAGGAATCGAACCAACACGTAGTTATGTGTGGGCTTTGTGCCTCGATTAAGGTGGTGGGCGGTGCGTCTGGGGTGCGCTGCATCAGCTGGATTATTGGCATTTAGTTTTGTTTTGTTTTCTGCAAATTTCTCACAATTTGTTTTTCACTTATTATTTTGTTATTATTTCTTCATCTTATCATGAAATATTGGCATATTTTGTAGTATGATAGGATTTTTTACTTAGTTATGCATTTTAAAATAAAACACAAAAAAATAAAATAAACATTTTGATATATATATGGCAGTACAACCAAAAAAAAATAAGTCTGCAAGTGGTAAAGCAAATTTGCGCAATCCACCCGCCCATAAAGCGGCATGTCCACGGAATTTGTAGGGACAAAACATATATGAATCAATAAAAAATTTTAAAATACATGTTCAAAACATCTGCTAACCATGACCACGTGCAACATCATCTTGAGCACGACAAACCGAACATTCTATTCCTTACAGAAACACAAGTTTCTGAAAATTTTCTCTTTATAGAATCGCTTAATTCCAAATATAGGCTCGAATCAGCTTTCAAACTCCATCAGGGCGTATGCGCATTCATTCATGAGAGTGTTGCGTACACGCGCTTTCCAAATTTTGAACTACACGGTGACGGCTTCAATACAATGGTTTTAAAGATTTGTCTTCCAGAAATGACTTTTTTTACAATAGCTTTATACCGGTCCCCCAACAAACGTAACCCAAACTTTTTTAATATACTGACAAAAATTATGGACGATATTAGAGCAAAGTCCCCTAATTGTGAAGTTATCGTTACCGGTGACTTCAACGTCCACAACAAATTATGGTTGGAATTCTCCAAATCGACCGATGATGTTGACAATAGTGGAAAACTGGCAGAAATTTTTGCCGCGTCTCAGGGCCTATTCCAAATTGTTAAAAGCCCGACTTTCACTCCCCGTAATGGCGGTGATAATAGTTTTCTACTAGATCTCTATCTTACCACAATGCCAGATATTACGAGTGTCGATGTTGCGAAAGGTAGTATTGGAAATTCTGATCATTATTTAATCTCATCAGTTATCAAAACTGATTTACTTAAAACTACAGCTCCCAAACCCCGTAAAATATTTCACTACTCAAAAATGGATAAGAGTGGTCTTCAAAATTTTTTCCATGGTTTCCCTTTCGACCGTCATTGTTTTTACACTGACAATATAAATGTTTCTGCTCAAAACTTTACAGAAATCATCCAATTTGCTATCAATAAATTTGTCCCTTTCTCCATAGTAAAACCCAAACAAAAATACTTGTATTCGAAAGCTGCCAAAACGGCACTTAGAAACAAACGTAGATCATTTAATATTTGGATTCATAACAAAACTCCCACTAATCGATCCCAATATCTAAAGGCCAACAAAATATCTAATCAGATTATCTCAAACGAAAAGTCCGAAATTGACAGAGCGAAAGCCTCAAAACTTACGTCTATGTCTGTTTCTGACAAGAGTTTCTACAGTGCCATTAATTCTTTAAATTCTGGTACAAAATTTTCTATTCCCCCTATTATTGATGGTGATTTAATCGTCAATGATCCCGCAAGAAAAGCTAACTTGTTCGCTGAACGCTTTGCTCTGAACTCCACTGTTTTGGAAACTCCTAAAGAAATACCCCAAATCTAGTCTTCAGGAGTTAATATGAATGAACTTCACTTCAAACCCAAAATAGTCGCTAAACTTTTAAAGGGGTTAAACATCAACAAAGCATCAGGAATGGACAATATTCCACCCATTATTTTAAAAACCTTTTCCAAAGAACTTGCACCAACTTTAACTAAAATATTCTACCAATCCTACAAATCTGGTATATTTCCCTCGTGCTGGAAGTTGGCAAATGTCCAGCCCGTCCCAAAAAGGGACCAAAATCCGATATCTCAAATTATAGACCAATAGCTTTACTATCGGTCCTATCCAAAGTCTATGAGCATTATATTAATACACATATTTCAAAATTTCTGGAAGAAAATCATCTAATATCCGACAGCCAATACGGTTTTCGAAACAAAAGATCAACTACCGATCTATTAAACTATGTAGCGCATTGTTGGAACAGCATACTTGATAAAGGTGGTGAAACATACGTTATCGCTTTAGACATCTCCAAGGCATTCGATCGAGTCTGGTATGCCAACTTAATCAACAAGCTCATTGCGTACGGTTTTCATCCCAATGTTGTGAAGCTGATTCAAAATTTTCTATCCGACCGATACATTTCGGTAACCTTAGACGGATATTCTTCTGAGTCTAAACTAATTAACGCTGGTGTACCCCAAGGCTCAGTATTGTCCCCAACCCTATTTTTGATTTATATCAACGAATTGTTGAAAATCACCAGCAACCCAATAAATAGTTTTGCAGATGATAGTACTCTGCACAAGTCGTTCGAGCCCCTTCCTTCAAAAGGTAAAATGCACGAACGAATTAATCCTGCCCGGAGAGACGCTGCCATAAACGTGAACAAAGACCTGAATAAAGTCGCCGACTGGGGTGACCAAAACCTTGTCAATTTCAACTCCACCAAAACACAGCTGTTGATTGTTTCCAGATTAAAGACCGAGTTCCCCAAAGATATTTTATTTAGTATGTGTGATGAACCAATAGGTGAATGTAAAAACATTCGTTTATTGGGTGTCACAGTTTCAAATGACCTACTCTGGAACGATCATGTAATGGCGATGGCAAAAAGCGCGTCTAAAAAACTCGGCCTCCTAAATAGATGCAAAAAATTTTTCACTCCATACCAATTGCTCCATGTTTATAAGTCCTATATTCGTCCCTGTATGGAGTACTGCTGTCAAGTTTGGGGTGCTGCCTCTGTTTCCATCTTGGCCCTCTTGGACTATGTTCAAAAGCGAGCTATACGAATTGTGGGTGATCGAACTTTGACATCAAAACTTGATTCCCTACAACATCGTCGCACTGTTGCTGACCTCGTTGTTTTTTACAAATATCGTCATCAGCAGTGCTCAAATGAAATCAGCGGCATCATGCCTCAAACTTATTCTTACCCCCGTTCCACTCGGCAATCGGCTGCCACAACCAGTGAAACGGTAAAGATCCCGCGCTGTCATACTGGCAGATCGCAGAGAGACTTCTTTGTCCGAACTGCGTACAAATGGAATAGTTTGTCGGAACACTTAGTCTCAGGTGGCTTCAACCCACAGATGTTTAAAAAAAGCGTTAATCTACACCTCAGAACGCCAGTTGTTGTGGGACCCAGGTCTAGACCTAGGTCTTAAAAGGTATTTATGTGTTGTTGTGACACATACTCTAAACCCTATTACACAACACATTTTATTAAAAAAAAAAAAAAAAAAAGAAAGAACTAGAACAACGTGGATTGTCAACAAGTGGAAACAAAACTGAATTAATGCTACGGCTTCGACAAGGTATGGAAGCCAATGGAATGGACGTGGAAAGTACCAGTTTGGAGTGATTAGTACAAATGCTGATTCAATAGCAGCTGATGAGGAGAAAAGTTTTGTTGCGGAAACAACATCTTCATTGCCACCTGCAAATTGTGATTTTACGCAGTTAATGGCTATGATGCAACAGATGAGTTTGAACATCAGCCAACAAATAAATTTGAATATGAATCAGAAACTGGATGCCGTAAATACCAGCATGAATCAGATGAATGCTAATATGGCTGTCAATAAAGAGGAAATGAATCAAAGTTTGGCTGCAACCAAGGAAGAAATCAGCTGCAACATCAATCAACAATTGGCTGCAAATAAAGAAGAATTCAGTTTGAACGTCAAGCAAATAATGGACGAGAAACTTCTCGAAATATCTACTACGTTACGGGAGGAAGTAGGCAGAGTTCATCAAGAGGTAAAAGAGCTAGAGCAGAAAGTACTTGATGAAAACAAAAAGGTACTTGCAAAAGTAGATGATTTCGAGAAACGGTTGCAAGATGTTGAAACGAATAAAGTCACTTCACATGTGGTACAACAAATCGCAAATATTAAACTAAAACCACCATCATATGACGGTACCACATCCTTCGGTATTTTCAAGTTCCAGTTCGAGACTGCAGCAGATCAAAATGTTTGGAACGCCGAAAATCGTCTTGCTGCATTGATAGTTGCACTTAAAGGGGAAGCAGCTGAAGCATTACAGGCAGTACAGAAAACGATCGCAAAAGTTACGCTGAAGTGATGAATGCATTGGAACGTAAATATGGCAGCGACCATAAAAAGGAATTATACAGGATTGAGCTAAAAGGTCGCTTGCAACGAAATGGTGAATCTCTACAGGATTATTCCTCGGCTGTAGAGCGGCTTGTTCATTTAGCACACTCAAATACACCACCATATTTCATGGAGAAAATGAAGATCGAGGCCTTCATTGATGGTATCCGAGATCCAGAAACCAGGATCAAAGTAATAACTACACCTAAGGCGACTTTCCATGAAACAGTCGCATACGCAATGCAATATGAGATGGTACAGAGGATGTGTATGCCATCTGGTGGATGCAGAAAAAGGAATGTAGAGGGAAACATCAAAGGAGAAGTATTGGCACACAGAAGTGGAAGCGACATCAGATGCTGGGTATGTGATGAAGAGGGTCACATAGCACGGGAGTGCAAGCAAAATGGGGAAGCAGGGAGATTCGCGTCTTCTGTGAAGAACAGAGGAGCCGAAGAATTGAAGCACGTAGAGTTCAGAAACAGCAGTAGAAAACTCCTGTGCTGGATATGTAGGAAATCGGGCCATATCTCACAGGACTGCTGGAACAGGAAGCGTGAAAGATCTTCGTCTCCTATTCAACGGAAGTCCGTTGAAGGTGCAACTGCAAAGCCAAGAAGTGAGGAGAATGTTGCCTACATTCCAATTTCAAGAATTGCGGTAAATGGTGAAAGCTTGGGTATCAACGGACAACTTGAAGGTAAAGGTTGCTTCATGACACTGGATACAGGTTCAGCTCGAACATTCGTTCGCAAAGGTTTAATTGACGGTGTTTTGGAACCATCAGATGGATTGAAACTCCAAACAGTAACTGGAGAATGTGCTGAAATAGAAGGTAAAAGAATCGCTGAAATAAATTGGGAAATAACTGCTATCAACAAGAGGTGCTAGTGGCAGACATTATGGATGAAGTCATTTTGGGGATGGACTTCATGAAGGCGAAGGGATTAGTCTTCGATTTTGGATGTGGAATCCTAAAGGTAAATAATGTTGAGATGCCACTACTTGTGAATGAGGCAGAGTCAACAGATATTGACAGCGATGAGGAACTACGCAGTGCAGAGGAAACAGACACATCCAAACACATCCAAACAGATGAGGGAAAGAAACGTCAACCGACGCAGACGTTTGAACAAACGCCGAAAGTTAAAAAGGAAACAAGTTCCGGTCCATTGCGAAGAGAGCAATGTAAATGAAGGGTTCAAATAGCTTCAAACGGTGACGAATCGCAGCTGAAAATGAGAATGGTTCAGGGACATGGCAGTGTGAAACACTCAAAGGGAAGAGATAAGGAGCACTTTAGAGATAATGATTATCCATACTCATCACGGTGGGCTGATATAAAACAAAGTAATGGCCAAGGACTGAGAAAGGAACCGGAAGTAATTCTAAACAGCCTGGGAAATAGAAAAAAAAAATGTTTGGATTCAACAATTGGAAGAGAGATCTAGATCCGGTTCGGGACGAACAGGCTTAAGTGGAGGGTAATGTTACGATGACAGAATAATCTAGACGATTACGGTCACTTCCAGGAAAATAAAATCAACAAAACACAACAATTGAATGAAATGAAAAATTGTTGTTGTTGTAAATATTCTTAGAAATAAGGTCTACATAAAACAAATGATTTTATTTTATGAATTAAATCAACGTAACGTAAAATAATCGAATATTCTAACATTTTCTCAAGGTTTCTAAAAAGTGACCGCGAAATTTCTAGAGATTAGGTAGAATGTATATAAGGAAATTACTTCTTGTAGATTTTAATTAGTTTATTTTAAACCTGCGATAGTGAAGTTAAAATTATAAAAGTGATCTTTAAATTAGTTTTTGTGTAAAGTTATTTTGTAAATAAAGTTATAATTGTGTTATTGAGTAGAAATACTTTGTGTATTATTCTGAACGTTGTGAACTGGAAATTTCTACAATAAACCGTTGTAGTTTCGAAGCTGTTGAAGAATATTCTAGTTAGGAACATTGTTTGCTGTATTGTTTTCCTGTTGTTGTGAAACAATTAAGGTGTTGAATACTTAATAAAACCTGGTGTGTTTGCTTACTAATCAGTGATCGAACTCAGAAAGAGATTGGGAATTACGTTTATCGAATTGAGAGTAAGGCCAATTCGAAGTAAGGTTGGAAAAACGTAACAATATAATTAGCACTTCACCTCATATAAAAGAAGCAGCCAACAATTTTACTTTAGATCTGTTGCCTGAATAATCTAAAGTCCGGTATGAAAAAGCTTACCAATTATTTATCAATTGTGTAAGAACAAAAAAACAGGAAATTTTTATTGAATATTTATTTTTATTTTGGTGAACTATCGCAGACAAAAAAGTTTTCAACAATGTGGTCAAATTATTCAATGTTAAAATCAACATTCATCGTTAAAGAAAATTTGGATATTAGTAAATATAAAGATTAATGCCTTTTTTAAAAAAGAAGTCCTCGATTTATTTTTTAGTTCGTTTTCAATAAAGGTGTGTTTTTTAAAATTTTATTTGCATAAAAATACAAAATAGTAAAATATTTTTAGTTTTTCGAAATAATAGTAATAAATAATAATAATATCTTTAGGCATTGTTATTTCAATTTTAGGCATTGTTATTTCACTTTTGGCATTGTTATTTCAATAGGAAAAAAAGGCCTGCTTTAAGGACAATTTTTGAATCGTAAAAGTGAATTTTACGGTTTACTCGTACAAAAAAGAATTTTAAATTTCTACAAATTTGCTAGTCCGTCTCTTTGTGTCGCAAAAATTTGTAAAACTTTTTTGTTTAATTTGTTTGGAGTATTTGAATTTGCACCTTAAATTTAATTTTAACGTCAACTTTTGGTAAATACTCAATTGAATGATATATAAAGCAAAATCAAGCAGAGCAACATAAATATCTTTAAAAAAGTTTTTTTATTCGAACACATTAATACACTCAGAAGTTAGTAATTTTCTTTCATGTGTAACTTTATTTAGTAATATTAAATTTATTTATATGTAGGCACTTAGATTACAGTCACTTGTAAGTTCGTTTAATTGTAGAGAACTTTATTTTAATTAACATTAATTTTATTTATATTTAGAACTTCACTTAAATACAAAGAATGTAAAACTTTCCTTATTTTAGTTATATAAAATAGTAGAACTTTATTTCCTACATAGTATTGGTCTATTGGATCTATGTGTACTGTAGGACCGACTTATATTGTTCACTGTTTAATTTCTACTTTTTATGTATTTACTACTCCACTTGTTGACTGAATAATTGTTACTCACTAATTACAGATTTGAAATAACTTTTTCGAAAAACGACTGGTTTTTAAATTAAATGACTGATTTAATTGTTTTCTTTCAAACGACCGATTGTTTTGATTTTCGTAAAACGACTCCCTTAAATTGGTTTGCTTAAAACCGACTGCTTTGATTGATTTTTGTAAAAATGACTGTAACGACCGCTTTGGTTGATTTGTTTTATACGACTCTTTGTCTTTACTAATGAAAATTTTCTTTTTATAATTAAAAAAAACGATTACACGTTGAACTTATTATTAATTAATATATTGCA
>CAVNZG010001638.1:0-35448 GCA_963693315.1 Diogma glabrata
ACTACTATTTGTGATTTTCGAAAGTTAGTAGGTATATTCCATACTATCCTAAGTCACGTGTGCAGTTATTATTGAATGTTGCCAATCAATATGAAATCAATTTTACGACATAAATGTCAAGTAAATTAGTGAATCGTATGAATTTTTCAATTCGAAATCAGTTTTTGGGTTTATCTGAATAAACCTTATAGTTATTTGTTAATAAAAACAACTTTTATCTCTGAACGTGTTTCGGTTGGGATTCGAACTTAGAACCTCATCAGTACCAACTAAGTTTGAATCTTTTGGTAGACACGCTGTCAACTGCCCCTCAGCGTCGACATTAGAAACATTTTTAATTACGATGTTGTAATTTCTTTTTTCTTAGTGAAAAACTTTTTTGTCATACTTCACTGGCTACAGATTGGCTACAGATTTGTCATACTTCACTGGCTACTGATTTCGAATTGAAAAATTCATACGATTCACTAATTTACTTGACATTTATGTCGTAAAATTGATTTCATATTGATTGGCAACATTCAATAATAACTGCACACGTGACTTAGGATAGTATGGAATATACCTACTAACTTTCGAAAATCACAAATAGTGAGGTTAAGGAAAATAATTATCTCTTCCAATAAAAATTCCTACCTTGTCGGGTTTAAGACGTATAAAATCTATATAATAAAAAATACTAACTCTGTAGCCAGTGAAGTATGACAAAAAAGTTTTTCACTAAGAAAAAAGAAATTACAACATCGTAATTAAAAATGTTTCTAATGTCGACGCTGAGGGGGCAGTTGACAGCGTGTCTACCAAAAGATTCAAACTTAGTTGGTACTGATGAGGTTCTAAGTTCGAATCCCAACCGAAACACGTTCAGAGATAAAAGTTGTTTTTATTAACAAATAACTATAAGGTTTATTCAGATAAACCCAAAAACTGATTTCGAATTGAAAAAATTCATACGATTCACTAATTTACTTGACATTTATGTGTAAAATTGATTTCATATTGATTGGCAACATTCAATAATAACTGCACACGTGACTTAGGATAGTATGGAATATACCTACTAACTTTCGAAAATCACAAATAGTGAGGTTAAGGAAATTAATTATCTCTTCCAATAAAAATTCCTACCTTGTCGGGTTTAAGACGTATAAAATCTATATAATAAAAATACTAACTCTGTAGCCAGTGAAGTATGACAAAAAAGTTTTTCACTAAGAAAAAAGAAATTACAACATCGTAATTAAAAATGTTTCTAATGTCGACGCTGAGGGGGCAGTTGACAGCGTGTCTACCAAAAGATTCAAACTTAGTTGGTACTGATGAGGTTCTAAGTTCGAATCCCAACCGAAACACGTTCAGAGATAAAAGTTGTTTTTATTAACAAATAACTATAAGGTTTATTCAGATAAACCCAAAAACTGACAGATTTCGAATTGAAAAATTCATACGATTCACTAATTTACTTGACATTTATGTCGTAAAATTGATTTCATATTGATTGGCAACATTCAATAATAACTGCACACGTGACTTAGGATAGTATGGAATATACCTACTAACTTTCGAAAATCACAAATAGTGAGGTTAAGGAAATTAATTATCTCTTCCAATAAAAATTCCTACCTTGTCGGGTTTAAGACGTATAAAATCTATATAATATATATATATTAATATATATATATATATATATATATTATATATATATATATATATATATATATATATATAATATATATTATAATATATATATAATATATATATATATATATATATATTAATATATATATATATATATATATAATATATATATATATATATATTATATTATAATATATATATATAATATATATATATTATATATATATTAGGGTGGCACTTATTTGTATGGGTGATTTTTTTTTTTTGTATTTTGGCATGGCGCCGGCCGGAATTTTGATCCTTTGGGTAATTTAAGGAGACTGACAAAGTTTCACCACTCTATTACAATTTTAACACGTGGCGACTTTGATTCTTAAGCACGCTTACATACAAATTTTTTTGTAATTTTCACATAGTCGAGTCTGTATCAAAACAAAACCGTATAATAGTTTCTAAAGTTTCATTTAATGTTTAAAAACAGGAACCTATTTTATAATGTTAACCAAATTATAAAGGCCTTTTCAAATCCTGCTATGTAGCAGATTTCGGATATTTCTTACGGTACTCTTGAACGGTCTGAAAATGCATGAAATAAGTTGAACGGTCTGAAAATGCATGAAATAAGATTAATTCTCATTTTAAATATGCTTAAATTATCTTAAATTATTGCTTATTGTTTACCTTTAACAAAAATTGTTTTTGATCTTCATCTTTAGTTATTTTATTGTTGAACTCTTCCATTAATTTTATGCATCGTTCTGCTGGATCGTTGACTACCTTTAAACAACTTACTATTTTTTGCGCTTCTTTGTATTCAGTTAAGTTACTTCATGTGCATGGATGTGATTTTAAAAATATTGTGGAAATATTAAACCTTTTTAAAAAACATCCAGTGACGCAGCGTTGTGCTTTGTCTTTAAATATGGAATGGTAAAAACAAATGTCCGAATTAATTTTTAATTCTCTAGACTTTGATCTAGAAGTACTCCGACGGTTATCACGAGATTTAGAGCGCGACCTATGACCTGCATTTACTATCGAGTGAATTTCACTCAGCATTTGCGTTTTAAAATTATTAAAAATTTCATTAATGTTTTGATTTTGTTGAGGTTGAGAAGCACTTTGATGAAACCGGTTTGAGTTAGTTGATTGTGCAGAAGTAGAAGTAGTTCATTGTGAAAATTTGTCTCTGTGACAACGTTTCCATCAGATTGTCGGCACGTTTTGCCAACAACGTTAATGGCAAATCGTTTTCGAAAGACGATAAAACAAGTTGGATGCTTTCAGGAAGACGTTCCATCCAAAGTTGTTTGATAATGCCATCGTTCATATCAGCACCGTTAATTTGGAATTCAGCTAGCAACTGTGTACATTTTTCATTACCTAATACTAATTTATGCAAAATATTATTAATTTTTGCCTTATCGCTGTCGCTAAAAATTTTAATTACCTCCATCTTAAAGGTAGTATAAGGAGTATCACCTATCTCTTTAAAGAGCAACGGTGCCAATTTGTTGTGCAATCGTGAATCCATTGCACTTAATGCATGTGAATATTTGGTCATTTCCGACCTAACATTCGAACAAAAAAAATTTAGTTCCAACATCCTAAACTAAACAATTGGGTTTTGGTCAAACAAATTTTGCGGAGCTTTAAATTTAACAAAATTAATATTGCTCACTGTAGCTAAATCTGGTTCAGTTGTTGGAGGCTGTGAGCAAGGTGGTGGCATCTGCGCTGTGCCATGAACTGTTGATGGGCAAACTGCTGCAAGTTTGCTTGTATAATATCAGCTAACTGCTGATGAGTCGTTAACATGGGTGCATCATTACCACCCAAGACATTCACAGGTGAGGCAGGACGCGAGGGAGAATTGTTTGAGGAAGCCATAGTTTTAAAATTAAAACAAAAATAAAATAAGCCAACCGCAATAATCACAAAACAAAACAAACGATTTTAATAAAACAAACATTTCAGAACAAATAAGAGATAATCCAGATACTGCTAGAGGCGATGAGAATTGCTGGGATGAATTTTGGTATTTAATAAATTTATCCAATGAAGCTTCCAAATTTTAAATTATACATTTTAAGTTATACACTGTTTGCCGTTGGCACTTGGCGTAAGTTTTCAAATAAGATAATGTCAATGTCTTGTTACTTTACGCAAATAACTTATTTAATAAGTTTAATAGAAAAATTAAAGAAAACAAAATTTTCTTATAATTTTACTGTTACTCTATATATATTTCAGCTTGTTAGGCCATTTTCTGGAGTAATCTGGATTACTCCAGAAGATGGCCTAACAAGCTGAAATATATATAGAGTAACAGTAAAATTATAAAAAACTTTTGTTTTCTTTAATTTTTCTATTAAACTTATTAAATAAGTTATTTGCGTAAAGTAACAAGAGATTGACATTATGTTATATGAATAGTGTCTTTCAATTTAACATTGCATCACACCTATTGACAGACACTTTTAAATTATATAGGGACTGACAGGTTGCACGAGACCCAACTTGTTCTAGCACGTATACTACAAAGGGCCATAGGCCATGTCACAGTGACGTTATTTTGAGTTATTTTGTTCGAGTTTTCCAATTTTTAAGTTGATAAGAAAATTTTTTTTGAAATTTCTCAACTTTGAGCTTAAGTCGCCACGTGATAAAATTGTTCAATTGAGCCCAAACTTCAGATTCTAGTTACACATATATAAAGGAACAAAATTTTGACCGGCGCCCTTCAAAAATGCAAAATAAGAAAATAAGTGCCACCCTAATATATATATATATATATATATATATATATATATATATATATATATATATATAATATATATATATATATATATATATATATATATATATATATATATATATATATATATATATATATATATATATATATATATATATATATATATATATATATATATATATATATATATATATATATATATATATATATATATATATATATATATATATATATACATATATATATATATATATATATATATATATATATATATATATATATATATATATAAATTTTCTAGGATAGATATATACATGCTTTCTATATCTTGATCTTAAAAAACAACCTTAATAATTCATATCTCGAAATTAAATTGAGTACATATAACAAATTTAAATAACCAGAAACTAATCAACAACTGTCTCAAATGAAACCATAATCATTTTCAATCTAGAAAAATTAAAATTTTTATCATATGGTGAGAATTGAACAGAAACATATATAATTTTGCTTGATTTTTTATTTTTCAATAATTCTTTTCCTTTGTGAATAGTAAAGAGATATACAACCTAAAAAAGGACACAAATTTTTTTAAACTTAACAGAAACCATTTGGCGCACGCCAAAATAAGTATTATTTCTGTTAAAAAGACTATAAAAAATATATCAGATTCCAGAATTTAAAAAAAAAATTCCTTTATATTTTGTAAAAGGAAGGAGAGAAGGACGTTTTTAGGTGATTTCTTAAACTTTTGTGTATCGTTTGAATAAGATTAGGATTAATTTTAATATTTATTGTTATTTTACAATTTATCTTTGGCTTATTGAGAATTTCAAGAAACTACTGTAACAATATATTGGATTGACATATGTGAACTTTGTTTTGGGTATTAGTTTTAATCTTATTGATGGTATTAGATTTCATTCAACGATGTGAAATCAACATGATAATTAAAGGTGCACAAATGATTGACGTAACATGCCTTATGTTTACTTTAATATTTTACTAAATATATTTCAGTTTTCAAATATATTAAATTTGATTAATTTTTTTAATTGTAGTTTTAACAAAATATTCACTAAAGTTAAAGTGTTTTTACCTCAAGCATTTTTACGACCATACCAAAAACTACAAAATAAATATATTACGCACTAGGGCATAATAAAAATCTAATATATAACAATCTAATAAATTACGCACTAGTGCATAGTAAATAATTTAAATTGTCGACAATAATTTTGATTAAAAAAAAATTACAAAAATTTGAGACAACTAATTTCCATCTCATTTTTTCAAATATTACTACAATACTGTTCAACTACAACGAAGTGAATTTGTTAAGAAAAGGTGTAAATTTGCCTTTCATCGAAAGTAGAATCCCTATAAAAAATTGTGAGAAGTGCGTCATACGTACCATTGATCGCTCATATTTATTGGTGCAAATCGGCTGCTTGGAGGCCGCTATTTTATTTAATTAATTAAAAATAGACCTATTGCATGGCTTGGTCATGTAAAAAAATCTAATCACAAGCCATGTTGAACTGTGTCTCAACAACAACCAGCTGATGCTAGTCAAAGATCAAACTCACGATGGTGCCACTAACTAAAGAGAAAAGCTAAAGTCAATTATTTATGGGAGGAGATAAAAGAAAGTTAAATGCTAAGATGACAATATCGCTCTAAGCCAATGTAAACTCCAGAGAAAGTGACAAAACACACGAAGAGCCCCGTAATAGTTCCAGATTCGAATAAATGAATTATAATAATTTGCATAACAAATATTTTACCAGAAAAAATCAATTTTCCACTGTACAACATTTGTTCTCTTATACAAAGTAATAAAATTAAATTCACTAGGACTATGGCAGCTGTAGTTTCCTTTCCTGTTTTCCAAATTAACTCGCCTTTATAACACAAATATATCAGATAAATAAAGATTATCCCAAGCACATATGCAATATTTTTTCAATATGAATTGAAAATCTAAACTAAAAACTGAAATCTTATTGCAGGTAGATTAACGATTTTACTTTGCATTGAAATGGTAATTTACGTTTTATTTTGGTTGAAAGTTTAAGAGACAGATGGCAACTTGTTGATTTAAATTTTTTGTTTGAATTTTTTCTGTTTTAGTACACCTTTCATTGTAGTTTGGTACCACCATTGATTTTAAAACTTTATTATAGTTTTTGTTAAAGATGCATCTGTTTTTTTAAATGATAAATTTGAGAATAATGATTTTAATTTTGAAAAATAAAAACACAAAATTTTTGTTGTTCCTGTATATGAATGATAAATGATTTTTCTATAGTCATGAGAAACAAATTTTCAGTTGACGTTCACCCAGAGAAATGCTTGCTTATATTATGCATATGACCGTAAAAATTATGCATAAGACCGCGTAAAAAAGAACTAAGAGGCGAATTTCATAAATCAAGCATTTTCGTTTAATAAGTTTTTATTAACATGACAAATAATATTTATGCTTCTTCCACATGAATCATAAACTATTCTGTGATGAATTTATGAAATAAATTTAAGCAATTATACGGATAAATGTACAAATTATACATTATGAACATAATCTTTAACAATAAATTATCCATTAATTTCTATGATTTAATAGTCGTTCTGTATAATTCAACCGGAATATACGCAATGCAGCATACTTACATATGTTGATTTTGTTATTATCAGGCCCGACGCCAAGGGGGGTTATGGGGGTTGTGACACCCCCCCCCCCAAGAATTTTCCAAGTCGGCAAATTCGGCATTTTTACGAAAAGAATTTTCCAATTCGGCAATTTTACGATTTTATTAAAGTTAAGTTAAGTTTATCAAAGTTATTTAAGCAAAAATTTAAATTTTTGCAACGATTCCCACTTTTTGTTCAGTATCATTTATTTATTTTCTTTATCATTCGGCAAGCTACGATTTTAAAATCTTTACAGCAACTAGATTTAAAATAGCCGAGGGTGAAACATTTGGATTAATGACTAATACATTTTCTTTATAACAAGATCTTCTATAGAAAACAGTTTAATGCGGTTTTAGACCCGTTAATAAATTTATGTACAAAAAACCTTCTTAGTTCCATTAATAGCATAAAACCTCTTTATGAAATGTTTAAGCCAGCTATGAAAAGGGAATGCTGCATAATATTAAATGTTCAGAATGCATTACAATTATTTCCTAAAAACGTTGCCATTACCGACTCGTATGCTGTGCAAGCAGAATTAGAAATTCTCTGTGATCGATGCACTCTCTAGCGGAAATTATGCATAAATCTGAAGAGTTAAAAACCATTCTTCCTCTAGCTAATCAAATTTTCCGTCTTGTAATTACGGCCCCTGTAACAGTTGCATCCAACGAAAGAACTTTTAGCAAATTAAAGCTGGTAAAAAACTATCTTCGATCAACAATGACAGATGGCCGCCTAAATTCACTACTAATATTATAGTCAGAAAAAGATCTTGTGGATAAAATTAAATTTGATGAATTTTTAAATAGATGGGTAAATTTAAAACAAAGGCGCGTCAGATTTCAATCCCAATAGAATATGACAATGTAGCATTTCAAAATAATTGTATTTTCATTTATTGTTTTATTTTCTAATAGATATTGAGGTATTGGCATGTATCTTACATCGATTCAAATTATGCAAGAATAAAATTTAAAACAAATGGAATAACAATGTGCGTGTGATATTTACTTTTATCCACGACTACTAAAGAATATATACTTTCCATGCGTATAGCTTTCATTGTAATTGTATTCATTCCTTTTCTATATATCAAAAAGAATTTATTTCATTACGCTTTATTTATTCAAAATTCCCCTAACAAATTAAAAACTTGATTTGTTGGTATAGTAATATAAACGAAATAAAACACGAACAATACATATAAAATAAACAAACATGTTTTATTTTGTTTTTATATTCATAAAAATATTTCAATATGGCGATATAAACGTTTACAGGAAAACTTGAATGAAATTATTTGAAATATTTGTAGTCGTGGATAAAATAGTATCTTGTATTCGCTTAGGATGAAGGCAATTCTTCAAACTTCATCCTCGTGAAGAATTGCCTTCATTCTAGCTCATACAAGAACACACATTTGTTTAATTAGTGCCGTTAAAAGTTCTACGCCAACCTTTTTTTATTTTATTTCTGTTCTATATAGAATTACAAAAAAACACAGCTATTGAAAGAAATGGATGAAAATGAAATCAAATTGATATTGAAAGAAATCAGGTAGTTTATTGTTTAATAGTTTTAGTTTAAAATTGTAATTCGATTTGTAATGTTCTTCAACCTCATTGTCAATATTTAAACTATTGTAAAAATAGCTTTTATTTTCTTCCATTTAATTATATCAGCTTTATTTGTATGTGTTTTCGATAATAATAGTATGTATTATTGTATTGTTTTCTAACCTATAGCCTAATAGGTTAAGTTCCCTATTGTCTAATGAAAATTTTATTCAATTGGAATGATTCCAATTGGTCAAATTGTTTTGATTTCATTAAAATTATTTTCAAATTATAATCACAATTGCTTTGATAAGTTTTGTTCAAAAATCAAATTTTAATTTAAATTCTCTTATTTCGTTTAGTTGAACTTGGTTGATTGTATGAGAAGTGCGTTTTTTATCATCAGGGTTTTTTTATTAAGAAATTTGATTTATCAATTAAAACAATAAACATTTATTGTTTTAATTGAAGAAAATGTTTTTATTTTTTATAATACACAATTCTTTTTATAATAAAATCTTTGTCAGAGAATAAAATATTGTAATCGATTCGTGAATAATGAATTTTATTCTCTCGCAAATTAAAATTCTCGCTTGTGCCTCGCTCAAATTTTAAACTTTTGCTTGAGAATAAACTACTTCATTATTCACTCATTGATTAAACTACTATTAGATAGATGTTTTACAATATAAGACGATTAAAATGTATATTGATCTATAAATCCCTTTTGTGCGATAAATTTATAAATTTAATTAATATTTTGAAAAGGTGCAGATTTAAAAAAAAAAATTAGTCGTCATTTTCATGAAACTTTAGTCGGCAAATTCATGCTATACACCCCCCCAAAAAATATTCTTTGGCGACGGCCCTGGTTATTATTCGCTATTTATAACAAATTTGTTTTTAAATATTTTGTAATTAAATAAAAAATACATAAATTTATTTTTACTAAACCAAACTTTATTTTTTAAATTTTTTACATGGTTGCATTTTAAGAACTTACATATTTTTAATTCTGGCTCTTGATGATTAATTTAAAAGCTAAGGTTTACATAAAAAAATAATTTAAAAAGCTTTTTAAAATTGATAATTCTTTCAAACAACTATAAACATAATTAATCTAGCTAATTTATTTTATTTATTTAAGAAACAAGATTAAAATTTTCAAAAATAAAAAAGACAATTATCATTATTGGACAAAATTTTACAAAAAATCAAACGATTATGATTTTGTTGGTTTTGCTTCCAGAAAATTTAGCTTGAAGTCGAACATACGTGTTTCCCATAATTGTAAATCCTTTTTGCACATATTTCCATTTATTTGAATAACTGAAGAACCAGCGTGCCTGCAATTCTGGAAAAAATAGAGAACAAAAAGAATAAGTTTAAAAAGTATTTGCGTCTATGTTTATTTAATATTACCGTTCCCAATCTTCAAAGACTATTTCAGATTAATAATAAAGAGCTGGAGGATTCCAGATGCACAAATAATAAATTGATTTGTAAATAATTATCCTTGCATCAAAGCATCAGATATGATATCTAATAAAAAGTAAAAAACGAAATACTTAAAGTCAAATAATTGATTTAAAGCTGCCAATCTTTTTCTGCAAGTGGACCTGTCGAAGAGTCTTCGTAGATTAGTATGCCGTTCTAGATAACCAGCTTAATTTTTCCATATTATAATCCCTCGCATGTGTTCGCTTGAAACCTTGACTAGTTATCGCTTGAAAATCTAGCTGTTTCGCTAAAACAAAAGCACTTATTTAAATAAATGTGATATTGGTACCCAAGCCAAATGAAATACAAAGAAAAGTATAAAATATTACCTTTTAAGCACAACAACGTCAGTTCAAAATTTAGAAGTTTCCAGGTTTTTCCAAATTTTTGTTTTGATTTTGATCAATTTTTCTGCATAAAACAAGAAACATAAGATAAAATAAGTAGCCGATAGCACTATAAGTATGCGATTTGCCCATTACAATGGAACAAAATCATTCACTCACCTTATACATATAGTAATTTTTAAAAACATTTCTTTGAAGGATCTCAAAATTTAAAAATCTAAAAATTTTTATCACAAGAACTATTATTATTTGTTGTTTGTTACACATTATAAATTTGTCTAGCAATATTATTACAATTTATACCATATCATAAATAGTAACAATAGTTAAAACACTTTTAAAGAATTTGCCAATTTTAAAATTGCAAATTTTTATTTTCTTTCGTTTTAAATCGCGTCAATCTTATAAAATGAAAAAATTTATACAGAATCAAATAAATTCTGTTCGTTGTATATTCATGGTGATAAGAAGCATAAGGAGAGTAAATAAGAGCAAATAAAAATGAATTAATCGGCGACCGTATGATATATTGTTATTTGTGCACAAATCGTAAGGCATTGAGTAGAATTACTGGTTTGAAAAAAATCAAGAATCACACTTACTATGAGTAAAATATTAATCGTTAAAATATCATAAATCATTCCATCTATGCATAATTCACCCGAAATTATGCATGATTTATGCGGATTATTCATAATATAGAATGGTTATTACAGAAATGTAATTATACAATCCTTATGCATAAATTATGATGAGAAATTTCTCTGGGTGTTGAGGAGAGTCTTTTCTGGGTAAGATAGTAATGAATTAAGATGTTACAAAAAATCGACTCAGAACTCAGGCTACTCTTGGACAACTGTTTATTGATTGTGTATTGCACAACTAATGAAACTCGGTAAATTTAATATGAATATTGGCTTCCCAAAGTTTTGCTAAAAAAAGTTATAGCTTTTTAGCGTTTCTGAACAGTACTAGTATTTTTTAATCTTCAAATTTCGATAACTTCGTTAATGGTTTATTAATTCCAAATATTTAAAGAATTCAAATTCCTAATTCGATCATCACCGCACAACAAATCTTTTTTCTCAGTCTTTCTTGACACATTTATATTTTTGGTTTTTGCATAATTTAATTTTATACCAATTTGCCCAGCAAAATTCTTAATCGAGTTTATTCATTCTCACTTCGGCCGAGGATGACAACATCATCTGCGTACACAATCATCTGTACTGAATTTATTGATAAGATATTGTTGCTATAGTCTACAGTATTTTTACGGTACAGATATTTATTACAATGCTGGAGAGTAAATTATAGCGGAGAGAGTATCAACTTGCCTAAACCACAGTCGACCCCAAAAAACTTTGACTTTGACTTTTTTAAGAATAAGAATTCTTATCGGAATAGTAAAACCACCTTAACAACGATTCCTTTTGTCACAAAATCTGACCCTAGAGTCTCCCGTTTGGGAACTGATGACTTGAAATTTCAACATACCTCTCTATGTTGAAATTTCAACCATACTTATCAAAAAAGTGTGTCGCTGGTACCTCAATCATCTCCTGTATGGCAACCCCACGTAGCATAGTCCCTGCTATCAGCATAAGAGTTAACATGAAATATCACCTCACAATGGCAATAGAAGTAAGATACCACTAGTCAAAAAGATATCTTAGAGTTGCTGGTGGATGAAATCTATTAAGTCTTAGCTATTGAGTATTCCTTTGATATCTCGCTATTTATTGCTCGAAAAAGAGACTTCATATAACTGTATCTATATCACCATCCATATTCTCAAAAAATGTCAGCTTATAATTCATTTATAAATAGATTACTTACTATTCCAATGAATCATTTAAATTTCCAGAATGAAATAAACACAATTAAATTTATTGCTATTAATAATGGATACAACCCAAATATTATTGATAAAATATTAAGTCGAAATTCAAAAAGCATAAATAACCATAGTTCTATAAACAGATTGAATACTAATACAGATGTAAAGTATATTTCTATAAGTTACACTAACTTACTACTCAACATTATAGTTAATCAATTTAAAAAAATGAAAATTTAAAATTTCTTTCAAAACAATAAACAATCTGTATAAAAATTTCAAATTCCAAGAAAAACCTAAGCTAGAAGAATGCACTGGCATTTATCAAATAAATTGTGATTCTTGTGAAAAGTTTTATACTGGCCAAACAGGTAGAAAATTCATCAACTGATTTTCAGAACATTTACCTAAACGAAAAAACATTCAACATATAAAATCTAGTTTTGCTCTAGTCGATGAAAATCATTCATAAACAAGTTTTGAAAATAATTTTGAAGTTTTACATTTTTGTAACAAAGGTCCTCTCATGGATTCAATGGAATAGTTTGAAATATATAAAGCTATTAAAAAGTCACCATTTTTAATTTTGAATGAACAACTATCATTTTCTTCTAATATTTTGTACAATTTTATTATAAATTAATATTTTTCTTTATTGTTTTTGTTCTTGTCATATTTTACAATTTTAATCTTTTCATTTTTGTTTTAGTTTTTTATGTTTAATTTAGTATGTATAATATCTTTGGTTGTTTTATAGTTTTTTAAGATATTATTTTCACTTTTATAAAGGCACATATATTTATTATTTATTATTGTTAAATATTATTTCAATTAACAATAAAACACTTCAAAATATTATTTTAATTAATTTTGGATATTTATTAATATGAACATTAGTATGAACATTACTATGAACCATACAGAATAATTGTAATGATTGCACTGAACAATTATACAAGATTAGAGATTTTTAATTGCTAGAACATTTTATATATATCCTTATTTTGTATGTGTGTATATGTTGGATTAAATAAATGTTGCGTAATCTTGTTTTTATTTATGTGTATTAAATGGCTCAAAATTATTTGTATTTATGAAAATTATGTAGCTCAATATTATTGCTACAACCGCTACATATGCATATTTTTAGAAACAAACAAATTTTCAAATAATATTGTCATAAATATAAAAAATTTTCACTGACGATAGATATATATATATATATGTCTGATTTTTATATTTTATAAAAAAGTTGTTAGAAAATAAAACATTTTTATTAAATTAACAAATTTAATATTTATTTAATTAATAACCAACTTGGAGACCAATTCCATAATATATATTTTTTTACATTTATGTAAATTATATATTTAGTCATGTCTAACTGTATGTGTGAGCTTTAATCTTTAGGGATCTGTCACTTGATCGTGAAATAAACCACTAACTCGTTTGGTAACAACCCCATTTTAGTTTTATTCCAGCAAATTTGTTAAAATATTTACTCTTTTCCTTTTATTTTGCTTCCTCTATCTTATTATGATTTCCTCCCTTCATTAAATGATAAAATTATTTGTTTAGTTATCCATTTGAAAAAAAGAATTTTCGGTCATTAATACCTATCATTCAGCTAAAGAAATCTGACATATTTCACAACATTTTCGTCCAAGTGATACAGACTTAAAGCGACAATTTGGAGATAAATTGTTAAAAGTTCTAGATGATTTTTATATCAACATAATTTTACAATAGATGTCTACTAATAAATAATAATTTATTGATAGATGCTAATTTTTTTCTTTAGATTATAATTTTACAATAGATGTTTAATGTGTCTCCACTATAATTTTTTACACCAAAATAATGTTTTGTGCATTGTTCGAAGGTTAAATTTTCACATTTCTATTCATTGGTTTTGTTTCGTTTACAGTTCAATTTTAATTTCGTTTAATTTAAATTGATTTTGATTTTGTTAAAAAAAAAAGTCCGAGCGTGCTTTATGTTCTCTTGAAAATATTTGGAAGCTGGATGAGAAATATCACCGGAATCATCAGCCTGGAAAGCAATTTCTATTTTAATGAATACATCATACAGTTAAATTACCAACTTTTTTTAAATTATTTTAATCAAGAAATATTATTTATTTCGGAGCTAACTTGCTACTTTTTGTGTTGAGTCTATAGTTTGGCAATTATAGAGCAAACACAAAAAGTCATTTTAACTAAGAATCACTAATTTTAAATAAGAATCACTTAGTCACAAGTGACTAGTGACTAAATCAAAAAAGAATCTAAACGGTCAAAATTATAGATCAGCATTAGCTCGTCATTTTAGTAGAATGTTTTGATGATTTTGATTTTGAGAATTCTGTTGTTCTGGATTATGAAACTAACCATTTAAAGAGAGTATTTAATTAAACACATTTCTTTAGAAACCAATTCAATTAATTATAAAACAGATTGTAATGATTTACATTCAAATTATATCTCTATTATTAAATCAACAATAAGGCAATATTAAAGTATGGAGGGGCTGAAATCTCACAGATCTGAGATATCAAGACTTCGGTCTGGATTAAGGATTTTGATATAGTTTTCGGCAAAAAACTTTTATGAGGACATGGTTTTTAGTTTTGGGCAGCGATGTATATCATATCAAAGATAAATCTTTGTTAAAGTACAAGTATTTTTTTTCTCTGTTTAGAAATTTATTACAAAACTAACACGAAACATCAATACGTTGCCGGAAAATTATAACAGATCATGAATTAACATGAAAAGATGATACACTCAGCAAACTACTCAAAAACCTCTCCATTTAGCGTTTCGAGAAAATATTACAAAATCACAAATTCATATTTCTTTCAAAATTCCAAAAATATTGTTATATTAAATAAAATCAAACTTTTTCCACAATTTTGTAATGAAATCGATTTTAAAAAAAGAAATAATAATGAGGTGAGACTTTCTTCCAAATTTTGGGTTGCGAGCATCTCGTGGCTCCACTGTACTATCATTAATGGTGGTACGAATGATCCACCCTATGATAATTTTTATGACACAGACTGGATTGGTTTTTTTTCTGTGCCGTTAAAAGTCAACTTTAATAGGTAGACTTGAGTTTGGAATTCAGTTTATCTTGAATTGTGAAAGAGTGATTAGTGAAGTAGTGTTATTTAACCCAAAATCTATTATTTTATAAAAAGATTTTTCTTTGTCGAATTAAACATTGGGATTGCGAGATACAAAGGTTAGTAGAACAATTAAAAATTTAAGTTTGTTTTTTTTATCGAAACCATTGAGGAAATTTTCCTCCAATGTGTATTGTTATTTCGATTTGAGTAATTTACTATTCTCGTGAACATTTATATTAATGTGAATGTACATATTAATATATCAAAGTTTTGGTTTATTAACATCTTAATAGTTTATATATTGTTAAGTTGAAACCATACTTGCATTATTATAAAAAACATAGTATCATTCGAAACAGTTACTGTCGGTGATGTTTTAAAGGAAAAGTTTGTTCGTCTAAAGCTGAAACTTATAGTGATATTTAGGAACAACAAGACAAGTATCGGTCTTTCAACTAAATAAATTTTTATCGTTTTATTTTAAAAAAAAAATAGTTTATAAAGTTCATCGATTTACGTTCGTGAGTTGTGTTTTGTGATTTATCGTTATGTGATTTTTTATAAGAATTACTCTTCTAAGGAGTTGGCATCGAGAATGGGAATATATTTATATAAAAGAAGCCTTGTTATATTTAAAAATTCAGGAAGTGCTTTAAATGGGTCTCTAATTGAAGAATTTTCCGTCCTTGTATTCTTGTTTAAGACAAATTTGAAACATCAGTTATAATCTGGTATGCTGTAGTAAATATAAACAGGTTTTGTATTGTAATCATACTGCAAATTTATTTAAAATAAGGGCTGAGGGACATTTTTAATCACCTTCAAAAAACTAATATTAAATTCGGGTCAAGTCTAAATATGAAGTTAAATTTCAATGGATTTTTCTTATTGAGATGTGGTTATATTGCATTATACTTAATCATCCGTCCACACGCAATAAGAAATAGAATTTGGTTTTTGTCTCGTTTTTGCGTCCCGGAACGGTTACACTATATAATAATTGTGTGTTTCTGTAACAATTATTTATTTCAGTGAAATGTACTTAGAGGACTACTCATTGCAGAAGTAGAGCCCATGATATATGTGTATAACGGATCATTGTAAGACATTGGAAATCATTCGATTTGACTTTAAACATCAAAATTGAAATAAAATTGCAAGATAAGTACAATAATTTGGGGTGTGGTTACAGTTATTATTGATTTATCTAATTGACACATCATGACATGTCATGTTATTATAATAATTATCATAAAGCTTTTATAAAAAAAAAATAATAAATTTTTCGTCTAATTATTACAGTTTAAGTTTTTTTTACATAAAAATCCTTGGAATTTTGACGTTGTGGTTGTTTTAAAGTGGTACTAAAAAGATTGACGTGAATTAATTATGGACAGTTATTGTTCCAAGATGAATTCGAAAGAGTGGAATCGAATTTAAAAGAAACGTTATTGAAATTTTTGCGTTTAACCGTTTCCTTATTAATAGACTACATAGACTTCATAACTTTAAAACTTTGATGTATGCATTTGAAAGATTTGAAATTTAAAAATATGTTGGATCGGCGATAATGCGGTTTTTGTACAATCTAGCTATCTATGGTTTGATAACAGACTCAACGAAAGCATTCACCATAATATGGCACACTTTTACAGTGAAAAGTATTTAAAAATATTAGAACTAATTAAATACAATCTTACCTGTCTGTTATACTATAACTTGAATCTTATTTTTAAATTTACTTAAATCCTATTTTTAAATGTTTGCCTATATTATTCGGTATAGCCTTACTTATTCTTAAATTAGGTATATTTGGCTCCGGGATTAAGCCATTCATAAATTGTGATTTTAGTAGTCCTATTCTTTGGTTAATGAAATAATCATGTGCTATGCGGTTAATCCTAGAATTGTTTTTTTGGAGGAGCAAATCCTAAATTATGCTTAACATTTGCGTTCTATGACTAAGTAAGAATAAGTTTTATAATATTAGTTCATAGCTCAAGCCAAGCCAGTAAGAAGTTATGAAGATATACGAACAGTTTCTTAAATAATTATTGGACTGGTGGATTTAATAAACATGTTGTATTTTTCTAACAACTTTTCATTGAACAGTTCCTGGGCGAACAAAGAAAAAAATTACCAAATGTGACTGAATGGCAGAACGTATACCAAAAGTTTTCACAATGTCTGAGTTATTCTGCGGCTTTATGCATAAATTATTCATACTTACGTTAGTGAAAAATCTTCTTATTATTCAGAAATCACTAAATATTATATCCCGATAATATTTATACTTCTGTTAACATACTTATAACGATCATAATTTGAGAATTATGAAATGACTCCTTCGAAATTTTAAAAGTGTTATTTTATCATTAATAAGGTACATATAGTTGTATATTAACAACAATGAGTTCAACTAATTTTTTTTACTAATAGTAGAAGTTTATATAATCTGTTTAAACTTTAAACTATAACAAATAATGTATGAAAATATAATAATACTTTTATTTCTGTTATTTTAACTAACTTGAAATATAAATTTCTTAATTTTAATTTTATTATTAATATGCAAATATTTTGCTTTTAAACGTTTCCTTATCATTGACAATAAATAGCTATTTATTTATAAAACTTAATTCAGGATTTCAAATTAATGCTAAAACAATCAAATATTTCGTTTTAAACATATTTATTTTGGAGAGCTAACCTTTTTGATCAATGCATTACATAATATAACTTACTTTTTAGTTCCTTTTTCTTTTTCTTGATTATATAAGTAAATATTAAAGGGTTGCAAGCTTACAATAAGTAAAATTTATTTAAATGATATATACCCGTGTAGTTCATTAATACTGTAAAGCACTTATTTTTGCATTATCTCCGTTATAAAGTATTCTTTTAATATTTTATTTTTTACTACCTACAAAAGAAACAAAAAAAAAAAAAATTTTTAATAGCTATTTAAATAAAGGGGTGTCATTAGATCTTTAATTAAAGATAAATATTTTCTACCAATCGATACCAAATTTTAGAATTTATTCAAGAAAGTCCAAGACAATTACTTAAAAACAAAATCTGTGGGTGTTCAGATAAAACTTGAGGTTAACGTGAGGGTGAACTTAAGAGGGTCCTTGATTCGTGTGGTTGATTTACTTGTTTTTTTTTTGATCCAGTCGTTCTCTCCCCAAATTTCTTTTCCCTTTTTAATTTTATCTTGTCTGCTCAAATAATTATCCGCGACCAATTTCACCTCTGGCCAGAGCAGCCGAAAACCAAAATAGCAGCAGACGTGTGCCCGGAAGCGAATGGTTAATTTTTTTTACCAAATCATTTTCGTTTTTATTTTTGAACACTTCGAAACGAAGTATTTAATACCAACTATACTACAATTTCAATAATATTCCAAAAATTCTTAAAAATTCAAACTTTTCCAAAATTCTAAAGATATTGCAAAAATCATTACAAAATCAAAAATTGAAAATTTTTCAAAATTCCAAAAATTATAATAAAATCAAAAATTTTAAATTTTTCAAAATTCTAATAATATTCCTAAAATTCTTACAAAATCAAAAATCAAAACTTTTTCCGAAATTCTAAAAATATTGCAAAAATTATTACAAAATCAAAAATACAAACTTTTTCAAAAATACAAAAATATTTCAAAAACTATAACACATTCAAAAATTTCCATGTCCAATTTCATTTCCAATTACATTTACGTCATAAAAACAGCAACTGGTTTTTTCCCAAAAAATTGGCTAAAAAAATAAATGAAATCATTTTTTGACACACTTGACATTATTTTTTTGACAAACTTATAATGCCATATTTCTCTATAATAATAATAAAATTTCATGTCATACCAATTATTAATTTTATTTTTTTCCAACAAATTGGGTAAAAAAGTAAATAAAAATCTTTCTTTTGACACACTTGACAACATTTTTTTGACAAACTTATAATGTCATAATTCTCAATAATAATAATAAAATTTCATATCAAACAAATAATTAATTTTATTTCTTTCCAAAAAATTGGGTAAAAAATAAATAAAAATCTTTCTTTTGACACACTTGACAACATTTTTTTGACAAACTTCTAATGCAATAATCTAGATTTTGGTCTCACATACCAATCCCGACCATCAAGATTTCTCCAAATTCAATGTTCCTACTCATAATCACTTAAAATGAACGTTTTTTAAGTAAAAAATATGCAAATTTCCTTGTTTTGACACACTTGACGATTTTTTTTGACACACTTCCGGAACAGTTATCGAACACAGCGTCCTTTCGTGTCTTTCCATAGAGTAAACCTATTTTTAGAAAAAAAAACTTTGAAATCCGTCAAGCGGTTTTTTAGATTTCGTAGGTTGTGACGGCCGGACGGCCGACAGACAGACACACATTTTTTTTTGCTTTTTTAGAATCAGTAGGTCCTAAAACGTCGAGAAATGCCAAAAAAAAGTGGGGGTAAGAATTTCACTTTTGGCTCATGAATGTAATACTTAGGTCTTTCAGACCGAAGTAATTTCATGTCATACAAATTGTTAATTTTATTTTTTTCCAAAAAATTGGGTAAAAAAGTAAATAAAAATCTTGAAAATGTTTCCCACTTTAGTTTTATTTTTACGATGTGTCAAATAGTTATGAATCAAATTTAATGCAGGAGATGAAAATTTAAAGGGATATTTAAGCTTACTTAACAAGCTCGCGTATCCTACATTGGCAAATGCATTAAAAAAATCCAACATCATCAGAGCATTCACCATAGATCGATCAAGTTTCTCAAAGATATCACTAGTTACTTTAAGTAAGGCTGAAACCGTACTATGTCCAGGTTTATAGCCTGATTGAAGAGGATCAAGCAGTTTTGATGAGTTTATATATTGAGTTATTTGACTTGACAATATTTTTGCAAACACCTTAGATAGTGCTGGGAGAATACTAATTGGTCTAAAATCACTAGGAAGATTAGGATTCTTAAAGCTGTTTAAATTAAAGCTGTTTTCCATAAGGCAGGGAATGATGATGAAATAATACAAAAATTGATTATGTGTGTTATATATGGTAAAATTATCGGCAATAACAACCTGATAAACTTTAAGGGAATTCCATCTGATCCTAATGAATCCGATTTAACAGAAAATAAATACTGCAAAGTTATAGAGTCAGTAACCGGAATGAAACTAAAACCCGAATAAGGCTCAAAAAGATCTTATCACCACACACAATAGCAGCCATGTTATTATGGTCAGGAGTAAAATGTTGGTTCAGTTCCTCAACATCAACAGCACATAGCTCAGTTTCTTTTTTAACAAGTCCAATATCAGAGGTGTTTTTCCATAATTTTTGATTCGGCAGATTAGGATCTAATCGAATTTTAAAATATTGACTTTTGGCCTCAAAAATTAATTTTTTGATGCGATTCCTTATAGAACGGTAAATCTTTAAGTTTTCTTCTTGCATAGTTTTCTTCCGTATTTTGTAAGCACGATCTCTAAGTTTTATTTCTTCAATAATATGATTTGTAATCCAAGGTGACTGCAGATCTTTCAAGCGAACACTTTTTATTTTTACATGTTTTTGAAAGAGGTGTTCAAGATTTGTATAAAGAAATTCGACTTGATCGTCACAATTACTACAGAAAGAAATATAACTCCAGTTTATAGAAATAGCATCCTGAGTAAGATTATCAACATCTATATTATTCAAACAAAAAATCTCTTTAAAAACAGGTACAGTTAGGGGGCAACGATTCTTAATATTACAGAAAATAAATCATGATCCGAGATTGATGGCAACATGGTGTGACCGATATTCAAAAATTTATTGTGATTCATACCAAGAATAATTATTTGGTCCAACTATGCTTCATTACGTGTAGGATTAAGTTCCAGACTTTTCAATGAAAAGGATTCCAACAACGACCTAAATAACCTTGATGACTTTGAACACTTAGCTAAGTCTACATTAAAATTTCCCATGATTACGAAATTTATATGATCAATAATTAGTTCTGAAAACAGTCTTGAAAGTTCACCTAGATCTTTACTATTAGGAGTACTCGGAATATAAAATACACAAAGAAGCAACTTATGCCCACAGAAGCTAAGTTCCATATAAATAAATTCAATTCTTCTATCACCATTAATAGATTTAAGTATAATTTTCGATTTAAACCCTCGGCGATGATAAAGAGCAACACCGCCACCTCTGGTAGTACGGTCATTTCTAACAATTTTATAATTTGGTAAATTATAATTTACAGATGGGGTATTACTGGTAAGCCATGACTCAGAAATAGCAATTAAATCCCAATTTCGATTTTCAATCAGAAACTTAAATTCATCAAAAGTACTTGCAATCGATTGGGCATTAATATGTCCAACCCGTAACATATATTTCAAATTCAACAGAAAACTGTTAATAGCATCAAATGTGGTGATATCTAAGGAACTATCCATTTTTATGAATTAAATAAAACGATATTAATGACAAATTTTCGTATGCAACAAGAGTCCCATAACCATCATAAAGATTATAATAATCAATTAAAGCCCCTAAAAATAGTAAGAATATGTTATAAATTACAAAATAAGTATAATATTGGCATCGTTTGCCAAAGTGGCATCAAAATTCATTCTCGAACTAATGTTGTGTGCTCCCAACAAACATTGAAGAAATTGTGACACAGTAAACAGGTGTTCGGGCGGCCTCCACCACTTATCCCAATATTATCCAAGAACAAATCAGTTCTTTGTCATTTAAGCTTCCATCTTTTTTCAAAGTGTCACTAAAATTGATTAATGAATCAAGTCTGTATGCTCCCAAAAAACTTTAAAGTCAGCAGTTGTATGGTAGACCCCCGCCACTTTGATCAATGTGTCCCAAAAGATGATAATTTGAATCTTCTCACACTAATTGAAACTCTTTCCATAAATTTCATCATAATCACTTCATAATTTTAGGCTGTAGTGTGATAAAGACATTGAAAACACTTCAAAAATTGCAAAAAAAAATTTTACCGGAAGTGAAAAACCGGAAGTTGGGATGCAGAACTGTTGTGAACTGTACTAATTCTTAATGTACCAAATTTAATCCAATTCGATTATCAGATACAGATGCTATTGAGCTTTCAAAAAAACAGGTGCTCAGGACACCCCCCACCACTTTGTTCACTATCGCTCAAAAACTAATCAGTTCCTTGCCATACATATTTGCATCTTTTTCCAAAGTATCATCAAAATTCATTCTCGAACAAATGTTGTACGCTCCCAACAAACTTTGAAAAAATTGTGACACAGTAAACAGCTGTTAGGGAGGCCCACACCGCTTATCTCAATATGGTCCAGAGACTAATTAGTTCTTTGCCATTTAAGTCTCCATATTTTTTCAAAGTGTCATTAAAATTGATTGATGAATCAAGTCGGTATGCTCCCAACAAACTTTAAAAACAAAGTGTGAAAAGTCAGCAGTTGTATGGTAGACCCCCGCCACTTTGATCAATGTCAATGTGTTCCAAAAGATGATAATTATCTTCTTACACTAACTGAAACTATTTAGATGTTTTTGAGCTCTCAAAAAAAACAGGTGCTCGGGACACCCTCCACCACTTTGTTCACTATCGCTCAAAAACTAATCAGTTCCTTGCCATACATATTTGCATCTTTTTCCAAAGTATCATCAAAATTCATTTACGAACGATGTATGCTCCCAACAAGCATTGAAAAAAATAGGTTTACAGTAACCAGAAGCTCGGCTCGGGAGGCCCCCCACTCCTTATCCCAATATTTCCCAAAAGCTAATCAGTTCCTTGTCATTTAAGTCTTCCTCTTTTTTAAAAGTGTCACTAAAATTGATTCATGAATGAAGTCTGTATGCTCCCAACAAACTTTGAAAACAAATTGCATTGATTGATCACTGTGATTCAAAAGATGATAAATATCTTCTCACACTAATTGAAACCTTTTCCATAAGTTTCGCCATAATCACTTCATTATTGTAGGTTGTACTGAAAAAACTTCAAAAAATTACGAAAAAAAATATTTACTGGAAGCAAAAACCGTGTTGTAAACAGTACTCCAATTCAATTATCAGGTACAGATGCTATGGAGCTTTAAAAAAAACAGATGTATGGGACACCCCCCACCACTTTGTTCACTATCGCTCAAAAACTAATCAGTTTCTTGCCATACATATTTGCATCTTTTTCGAAAGTATCATAAAAATTCATACACGAACGAATCTAGTATGCTCCCAACAAACATAAAACACATGGTGGAAAAAACCACCTGTTGTATGGTAGACCCCCAATCCCTTATCCATTGTACTCCAAAAGCTTATAAAATCTTTTTTATGTTACTTGAAAGCTTTTACCAACGTTTCATGAAAATCGATCGGTAATTGTAGGCTACAGTCTAGGGATAAACACCTGAAAATGTTGGGTTTTTATGTTGGGTAGTAGAAAAATATGTTTAGGTCTTAAGGCCTAATATATATATTTTTGGTTACCCGGGAAAAAATACAGAGATCTGAAGAGATCTTATCAGATCTGCGTAAGGAGATCTTCGTAGATCTGCATTTTGGAACATATCTATAACGATCTGCGCAGATCTCCTTAGATCAAAACATTTCTGTATAGATATGTTCCAAAATGCAGATCTTCTTGGATCTACGTAGATCTTCTTTGATACATTTAGATCTGATTTGATCTATCAAGATCCTATTTGATCTAACAAGATCCCGTTTATTAAAAATAAACTTTAAAAAAAAATAGAACCGACTTCATAAAAAACAAAAGAGGCACAAAAAAGTGGAAAATAACTCAATTATGGCTTTTAGAGACAAAAATACAGCTAACTTTTGATTAATTTAATTACGCCTTACTAGAGACAAAAAACAGCTTTTAAACAAAATTATTATATTATAAAAGTATATTTAAATTTTAATTATAATTATTATAGTTATTATAGTAGTTATGGTAATTATTATACTTTAAAAAGTTATTTGTAGTACAAAATTGTTGGAAATCGGTGCTACGTCGGAAACATATTAGGTTTTTCGTCAATCTGGCACTGACTTCCAACAGTTTTATACTACAAAAAACTTTGGTTATAACTACTAATTATGGAAACCTCTCGGAATAAACCCAAATAGAATACAATTTAAATCATCCAAATCGAACGAGCCGTTTTTGAGAAATCGGTGAACATACAAAAAAACCCACAAGGAAATACAGAACCTCCTCCCTCTTTGATTTTGGTTAATAAAATACACGTACCAATATTTTTTTTAAATTATTTTTTGCTAACATTATGTTTCATGTTTCTGTTTCTTTATGTTTTATGTTTCTTAATTGATTTCGTACATTATTACAATTATTAATTAAATATTAATTAATTACGTAAATATGCAAAGATATATAATCGTCACATGCAAATAAATACTGTTAAGTTGTTAGAAAATTGGCAGAGATCTCTTAAGATCTGAACAATATGTTTGTAAACTTTTTTTTCTATTTTCACATTTTTGCAGATCTGAAGAGATCTCTGCAAATCGTGGTAGATCAAAGATAAAAACTAGTGTTTGACCTCTGCAGATCTGAAAAGATCTTTTTAAATCTTGGTAGATCATCAAAGATCAAACGCAAATTTTTACATTGATCTTTGAAGATCTATCAAGATTTGAAGAGATCTTTTCAGATATTTGTAGATCTTTAGCTAATTTTTTTCTTTAATCTTTGAAGATCTACCTTGATCTAAAGAGGTCTCTTCAGATCTGCAAAGATTAAACTTTCATTTTTTTGACTCAAAACAAAGATCTCATTAGATCTAATTTGATCCAATCAGATCTTTTAAGATCTCTCTATTTTTTCCCGGGTATTTTATTTTAGAACAAAGTTGAATATTTTTTGTTCATGTGTTATAAAATACAAATTTGTATGCCCGTGTATAGCATCAATAAATATTTTGAATACCACAAATGGTTAAAAAATGTTAAAAAATAATCAACAGTAGGGATAAACACTTGAAAAAAAAACTTTTTAACCGGAAGTTTCAAACCGGAAAATGGTATGCAGAAATATTGGAAACAGTAGTAAAACGTTATATACCAATTTTCCATAAGATTATAAGCCGGGATTAGAAGTTATTGAAGATTTAAAATTAGAGGTGTTCGGGAGACCTCCGCCATTTTGCTCAAATTTAAAATGAATCCGGATCTTCTATTTTCAAGTGAACCTTGATCATTTGCCAAAGTTTTAATAAAGATCCTATGCAGGAAGGTCAACCATCCACCCACCCACCCACTTACACACAGACGTACACCAAAATTTTATTGGCCATTCAGATAGAAAATGGTCCAAAACAAATGAAAAAATAAAATTTGGGGTGTGTAAAATTTTTTTTTCTCGCTAGATTGCATTAATTCACCCAATTTAAAATTGTGGTAAAATAAAAATTGATTTGGACTTAAAAAATTAACCTTAATATGACACCTCATTCGTGAAACATTTATCTAGTATATTAAATGTAAGTTAATGTTGTTACATAGATGATGATGTGATGACGCAGTCCTCCGATTGCTTCCTGCTGGTGAGTCACAAGCAGGTCCAGTGTTCATTGCAGTCTATAAAACACAGATAAAAACAAACATTTGCAATTTTTTTGTTTTCAATAGATGTGGGCAAATACATTTTATAACTGTAGCAAACGTAAATATCACTTATATAGAATGTTAGAAAACCAATTATGTAGAAATTCGGACGGACACCGAGGTCTCACCAATAGGGTACCCTTTTCAAAGTACGAAACTCTTAAAACATAGTCATCCGCTAGTCACTGAAAATATCTTGACAGCTGGTTTTTATTTTGAAAAACTCAAAATAATGGTTATATCTTGGAAGTCAGATTGTTTGCGGTTGTGTTTAAGATTTTTTTACTATATAGTATACATAGTTAAATTATTATTATTATTGCAATAAATAAATTATTGTTTTCTACTTCTCGTTGCTGTATGTAATGCGTCATTGTCATACTGCTTTATAACGATTTGAAGTTTCAAATCTCATACGAAGATGGGGTTCTCAGTTTATAATTAATATATACTGTTATCTGAATTGTGTGTCCTTGTTTTGATGTTTAACAAATTTTTTTCGCGTGCAACAAATATTTTTACATGTAACATATACTTTTTCGAAGAATGAAAATAGCATATTCTTCAACGATGGCGAAAACAACATATTTTGAAACGAGAGGACAGTTTACCAGCCGAGGTGATAGCCGAGGTTGGTAATGGTCGCGAGATTCAAAATATAATTTTCGGCAAGTCTTCTACTACTGTACTTTTTCTACTACTTTTCTAAAAGTTATTATTAATTATCAAACATTTTTATTTATAATTACAAACAATTCACATTTTAAAACATAAACACTATTACAAATTAAAATTTTCAAATGCTTATTTATATTTCTGCTATTTAAAAATAGATGACTCGATATGAATAAATTATCTAATTTGTTTGTCATAAACAAACCCTTTTTTAATTTAGATGGGTTTTTTGTGAAAAATTAAGCTTAAGTACATATTGGAAATCACTTGAATTTTGCAATTCAAAATAACTTCTCATTTTCTCTAAAATTCCTTCAGAAAAAACTTTTTGTGTTTCGTGTCAGGATTCGAACTACATTCATCAGAGACACATGTTCAAATCCCGTGTGTCTTACACAACTTAGCCACAGCGGGCGCTGACGAGCCATATTTTAATTTTGATGTTCAGGTAATTTCTAAATTGAAACTTCATCATTTTTCATATTTACTTAAGTTGAATTTTTCATCTATGATTACATATTGGAAATTGCATTTCTTTGGGATTTTTTTTTGTACCAAATTATGAACATTATGAACATCAAAATTAAAATATGGTTCGTCAGCGCCCGCTGTGGCTAAGTTGTGTAAGACACACGGGATTTGAACATGTGTCTCTGATGAATGTAGTTCGAATCCTGACACGAAACACAAAAAGTTTTTCTGACGGAATTTTAGAGAAAATGAGAAGTTATTTCTAATTGCAGAATTCAAGTGATTTCCAATATGTACCTTAGCTTAATTGTTCACAAAAAACCCATCCAGATTAAAAATTCCCCTAAAAATTGTCTATATTTCCTAACCAAAAATATAGCAATAAATTGACTTTACGCATATTAAGTTTCGCATTGATTGACAACAATCAATTTTATTTAGCGTATGGTTTTTTTTGTGACACATTAAAAATTAAACTTAAAAATAGGTAGACTCTTCTATGAAATCTACCTAAAACAAAACATGGATACACATTAAATGAACTTACAATCAATTTGATTGCGCGTCTTTTAAGTAAAAATTAAAAAGTAAAATATTTGAACATTGGGCAGTACATTTGAACATTAGATGTTTACATCGAGCGAGTCTATCCATGCTACTACATCTGGAGTTGCCAAATGGATGTCTGAGATGTTTCCATTGTAACGTCGAATTGGACACACAGTTGCAATGTGTTTTATAGTTTGTTGTGGAGCGCCGCAGTCACACTCAGGGGACTCTGAAATGCCCCACTTGTAGAAAGAATCAGCACAATGTCCATGGTTTGTTCTTATTCGGTTTAGTGTAGTCCAGGTATGACGTGGCAAATCGAAACCAGGTTGGGTAGAAGTCGGGTTAGTAATAGAAAGACCAGTTGTGTTGTAATGTTGCCAGGAGGTATCCCAGGCATCCAAGATATTAAAATCAGTTGCCAGCAGGTTGCTGGCAGTTTTATGTGGAGGCTTTCTTGACTTCAATCGACAACGAGTGTGGTCACCGTAATATTCGTGCAAGGGTAACGTGATGTTGTTGGTTACTTTTTTATGTTCACGCATGAGAGCATGCAAGCGTCTGAGTGCAGGTGGAGCGATATTGCTTAACACAGGGAGCCAAGGTAAAGGGGTGGATCTGATAGTACCACTTATAGTACGCATCGTGGCATGCAGCTGACAGTCAACTTTTTGAGTATGTGTGCTATTCAACCAGACTGGTGCGCCATACTCAGCCACTGAGTAAACCAGACTTAGAGCAGTTGTTCGGAGGGTAGCTGGAGTAGCACCCCATGTAGAGCCTGCCAGTTTGTGCAATATATTGTTTCTCGTTTTAAGTTTTTGTGACGTATTTTCTAGGTGGAGTTTAAAAGAAAGAGTTCTATCGAGAGTAATGCCCAGGTACTTTGGCTGTTGATTGTATTTAATGACAGTGTCGTCAGATAACACTGATAGTTCGTGTTTTGCCAGTTTGTTGTTTAAGTGGAAACAGGAGCTCTCGGTTTTACTTAGATTGGGAAATAAGCTCCATGTTCGAAAATAGTCATTCATTATCGCTAGGTCAGTTGAGAGTAAATCTTCCAAAACACCCATGTCTTTGTTTTGAGTAGCCAGGGTCCAATCATCAGCGTAACCAAATTTCTTTGAAGTTGTGTCAGGAATGTCATGAATGTACAGATTAAAAAGTAATGGCGCCAGGACGGAACCCTGTGGTAAACCATTGTTAAGCATTTTAGACCTACTACAGGAATTATTTAGATGAACTTTGAATACACGATTACTCCGCATGTTGTTAATTAAACGCGAGATGGTGCTACAAGGTATTGCATTGAACAGCTTATATATAATCCCAATTCGCCAGACCGTGTCATATGCTGCAGTAAGATCGATGAATACTGCGCCTGTTTTTAGTTGTTTTTGATACCCAGCTTCGATATAGAATGTTAGAGCGAGCAGTTGGTCAGTGCAACTGCGATTGGGACGAAAACCAGCTTGTTCGACTGGGATCTGGTCATTCAATATCGGTGCGATACGATTGTATATGAGCCGTTCTAGCAATTTATAGCAGGTGCTCAAAAGGGCAATCGGGCGATAGCTTCCTGGTTCATTGGATGGTTTACCTGGCTTAAGTATCGCTATCACTTTCGTAGTCTTAAAATGTTTTGGTAGATTGCCGGTTTCTAGGACATTCGAGAAAAATTTAGTTAGCCACTGTTTTACATTTTTTCCAGCATTTTTAAGAAATTCTGGAAAAATGCCATCATAGCCAGCTGCTTTTCCGTTTTTTGTTTGGGACAGAGCTGATTCTAGTTCTTCGCTACTAAAAGAGTTCGAATACTTCGATGGAGACGAGCAATTGCGCTTCATTTCTCTTAATTTGCGTTTAATTGTTCTCTTATGAAGGCGATTAATAGAAGAACGAGACATATTTACTATGTGATTTGCGATGTCCTCTGGATTTATTTCATTGTTAGCACGAGTAATTGAGTTTGAGCTACCCAGCTTTCGAAGGAGACTCCATGCTTCCCTGCTTGAATGGGAAAAATCAATGTTTTCAACAGCGTTAATCCACTTTTGTTTTCTCGCGGCTTCCAGTGAGTATATTAAGTCATCAGCCACGTCTGCCTCACCACTACTAAGGTACTCCTCATATAATATATCGCTCTCTTTACTCCAGCCAGGAATGTATTCTTCACGAAAGCCTCTTGGGATGCATTTCTTTGCAGTTGAGATGATGGCTCCAACAAATCTATCGTAATTTTTAGGAATGGGTTGGATCCAGCGTATCACTGCATCCAACTTCAATCTATATTTATCCCAGTCAGCTTTGTTAAAATTCCATCTAGGTTGAGGAGTAGAGTTAACGAGTGGAATTTGGATTCCTACCTCCAGAATTACTGGACGATGTTGAGAGCGTGGAAAACCTTGTAAAACAGCCCTAGATATTGGAATAGGGTTATGTTGTTCGTTTTTTTGTGGAAAAACAGAGGTCGGGATTGTAATCGCTTCGCCATCTGGCAGATCTAAAGGTTTTCAAGTCTTTCGCATCATATACCAGGAACAAGTTGTTATTATCCGCCCAGTCGGTCAGTTGCACGCCATTGGTATTATTATTTGAGTAGGACCACTGAGTGTGATGGCTATTGAAGTCACCAGCATATATTGCTGGGTGATGAAATAATGGTAGAGTACCAGCTGGCCATCCTGTATTTGGAGGCTTGTATACGTTTCCAATTTTCGTGTCCGATATATCAACAACAATAAGATGTATATCGTTGTCCGTCTGTGTAAGTACGTGCGTGCAGTTCAGGATTTCTGACTTAACATACGTGGCAGATCCATATGATTGATGGTAAATAGCACTAATTAATTTGTAACCAACAATGTTTCCTCTAGAGGTAAGTTGCGCTTCATCTGCTGCATGCGTTTCTTGCAGAATTATAACGTCGATGTCGTAATCTTTTAATAATCTTTGTAAATGTTCAGTTTTTGACCTGCTTATGCCTTCAATGTTCAATTGCAAAATACGGACTGAAGGTCCAATATTTTTTGTCTTGTGGTGTTGAAAAGTACCGTTGTTTTTGTGATTTTGATTTTGGTTCATATTTTATTTTATTTTTTTTTTTTTTTTTTTTGTATCACAGCCAAGAGTTCGAAATGAAATGTTTGGCTACCAAGTTGAAATAGACTATTTGCGTAACCCAGGGTGCAGCACGAGGAGCTTATCTATTTCACACACCCCAATCAATCAATAATGACTTTACACTCATGACTTGGGATGTTGATTAGAATGTTGACATAGATGTTGACGAAATATTCTCTCATCCTATGAATTCATACATCGTGATATCTAGAAATTTAATACAAAAAAAAATCCCAAAGAAACCCTTCTTTAGTAACAAGCCTGATTATTTTTTTCGTACAAAGAAATCGTGAACTTTAGTTACCCGCTTAGTAGCTTAAGTAACATATAGTTATTCATATTGTTATATTTTTATTCTGTTAACACTACAAAATCCCATATTTTTATTCTATTTACTCTATAAAGTATTTAAAATCATTAAATAGCACATTTCTGAAGGTTTGTTGCTTTTTGCTTTTGCTTATAACTCCTTTAGTTTTACCATAAACAAAATCGAATTTAAAAAATTTTATTATTATATATATAGCTTTTCCAGGTTAAATTAAACCTTTTCCATGTTGACTGCAACTTTTTCCAATCTAAATGAAACTATTTCCAAATTGAACGCAACCTTTTCCAATCTAAGTGAAACTATTTCCAAATTGAATGCAACCTTTTCCATTACTAATTAACCTTTTTCCAAATGAAATTAAACTTTTTTTTTAATTGTTTTTGTTTTAATCAGAACAATTGTTCAGAATATTATTTATTCATTTATTTCATGTATATAATAGCTATTTATGTATTAAAGGCGTAAAGTATGTCTTTTCCGCTTGAGAGTGAAAGTGTTGCACGAGGCGTTAGCCGAGAGAAACAATCACTCGAAAGCAAAAAAGATAGTTTATGCCCGAATTGCATACAAGATTTTTTGTACGAGTAAGATTATGTATTATTTGCATAAATAAAAATATATATATTTACACAAAATAGTAAATATTTTTTTTAAAAAATTATTTTATCCAAGTAGTTTTTCGAAATATGTAATAGTAATAATAATAACTTTAGGCATTGCTTATCAATTTCGGCATTGTTATTTCAATAGGAAAAAAGGTCTGCTTTACGAACAATTTTTGAATTGTAAAAGTGCATTTTACGGTTTACCCGTACAAAAAATATTTTTTTAACTACTAACTTGAGAAATCGTCATTATTTACTCGAATGCTCTAATGAGAAGTAATTTTTCAAGTCAATAATAATAACAGAAAATTACCTAGGTTAATAATGACAAATTTTCTTTTATTTTTAATTGAAATGAGCAAAAAAAACACAAACAAATAATAATTACATTCCTTTGTTTCGTTTTATTTCTATGAAACTAAACTTCCAGGCTACTTGAATTTTAAGATTTTTAAAAACGGAAATGGAAAATGACTAATATCAAAATCTTATCAAAGCAAATATGATAATTTGTGTTGGTAGTTAAAAAAAATCTATATATACCTCGGTTGAGAAGACTAATATAGACCTCGAACATGATATCCCTCGGCGCTGCGCGCCTCTGGATCTAAAAGTTCTCGGTCAATAATAGCTTACTTCTCAACCTTTTTATATATAATGTACTATTATATACTTGAAATAAATGAATAAATAGTATTCTGAGCAAGTGTTCTGTTTAAAAAAAAACAATACAAAAAAAGAGTAATTTCATTTGGAAAAAGGTTAATTTGTAATGGAAAAGGTTGCATTCAATTTGGAAATAGTTTCACTTAGATTGGAAAAGGTTGCATTCAATTTGGAAATAGTTTCATTTAGATTGGAAAAAGTTGTAGTCAACTTGGAAATGGTTTAATTTAACCTGGAAAAGCTATATTATTTCTAAAATAAAAACATAAGTTTTGATTTAGTTTTTGTATAGGGATTATGTTACGTAAATTCTTGATATATTTTAAAACAACGTTATTTTACGTAAAATAAATATTTTTTTTCGTGTTTGTTAAATACATAGGTGAAATAATTTATTTTGAAAAATATCTTAACACCAACTGTTTGTTACTATACTATTTAAAAAGAATATAATATTATATATTTAATTATTATTATTTTTACATTTTTAATGTATATTGTCCGTAAATAATCAAAAATAAATTAACGTCATCTGCCCAAGAGAGTAAATTAATACTAACAAAATTATTTCATTCAATCAATTGACAATTGATTCACTGAACAAGTGTTCTAGGATGGTTTATTCTAGTTAAGAAATTAGAAAATAGATGGCTTTTAAAAAATTACTTTCGTCACTAGCTACGAAAGTAATTTGTATAGGTTTTTTTATCACTGGTGACGAAAAAGAAGTTTTCGATGCAATAAACAACCATCGAAAGTAGATTTTTTATGTTGGGTAGTAGAAAAATATTTTTAGGTCCTAAGGCCTAATATATATATTTTTGGTTATTTTATTTTAGAACAAAGTTGAATATTTCTTGTGCATGTGTTAAAAAAAACAAATTTGTATGCCCGTGTATAGCACCAATAAATATTTTGAATACCACAAATGAATAAAAAATGTTAAAAAATAATCAAGAGTTGGAGTTTTTTCAAATTTAAATTTAAAAAATATCTTAACCATGATATCAACCAAACATCATATACTATATACTTCATTTGATTTCTAAAAACATTCGATTCTATTGTTTTTAATACTATATTAAAATAGAAGATTTTTAAAAATCAAAGCAACCGTGTTTATATGAGGTTTTGTTGTTGTCATGGTTAGCCTATTTTTTCATTTTTCAAATTTAAAATTTAGTAAAATCGCAAAGCTTACGTGATTAAATAAATTAATTCAGAGTTTTATTTTCTGATGTTCTAAAGGTTTTGATAATGTTTTGCGATGCTCTAAACTTTTTCAATATTGTTTTCAAACCGTTTCAATTCTTCATATTTTGTAATTCTGTTTGGATACCATATATTACAGACATAAAAAAAGAGCATTTTTATGCATGAGATACGAAAAAACTGTTGTGCGGTACTACTGCTAGATGATTTGTCACCAAACGCACTAATAACACAGTATAATATTCTAGCAGTGTGGACTAACTAACTAAAGTTGGATTGCCAATAATTCAGATAGTGGAATATTCAATGATCATGTGACGCACTATCTTCCTCAATGATTAAAGCCTAGATATAGAATTATATGAAGGCTCGTTTTTTTGACTAATCAATAGCGTACCATCATCAATAAATATTCCATTACATAGATTCAGGTTGCTATCATTGACTAAACACATTTCATCCACCAGCACTTCACTCCAAAGATATCACCTTGCTCAGTGATATCTCACTGCTATTGCCATTGGTATGTGATATCTCGCGTTAACTCGTACGTCAATAGCAGTGACGTAAGTACTCAAGTTCACACCCGTAGATAAATATTATTAATTCCAACATAAGTCTCCACATGGTTATTAAAACAAATTATTGAAAAAAACAATAAATATTCAATTTTATATCAATTGTACTTAAAATATAAATAAAAATAAAATTCGGTGAAAAAAATGTATTATATGAATTTCAAAAATATTTTGTTCTAAAAAATCGAACGAAATTTACAAAAAACTCTTAATGTGAACTAAAATGTTAGTTACAATTAATAATGACAACTTCTTAAAATTTATATAAATATCGAACTTCTCCAATGAATCCAGAAGAAAAACTTTTTTACCATATAAATGTAACGGTATAAAATTATTGCCAAGACTTGCATACAAATTCAATTTTCATTAGCTAAATGTTAAGCACGGAAATTGATTTTAAATTAATTTTGTGTTTCGTTTTTGGCAAATGTTCTAAAAATCTACTAATTAACTGTCTAAACTGCCTTGATATATATGTAACTATTCGTTTCTTTATATGAGCTTACTTGGAATTTCAAACTTCCAATGTGAGCTATTATTCTCTTCATCGTATCATACAAAATCTATTACTTCTTAAACCTATACATTTAATAATAATAGTCCCTGGGCCTTCACCTACATAATTTTGTGATTACCACATATTTTATACTTCGTGATGCGCCTGTCCTTGACGAGCCCGAAAGCATTTGTTCTGCGATTTTTTTCAAATCTGCCGCTTTTGCTTTCGGCAAGCTCCGAAAAATGTTGTAAAAATCTTGTAAATTTTTGTTTTTTTTTAACTATGGGGGTTGGAAATTTGATTTAGAGCACAAGGGTAACCTTGTCCGATAAAAATTTGTCTGCTATTGTCTAGTCCGACAACCCAAACATCCAAAATGTTAGTTGTCAGACTCGACAATAGCAAACATATATTGGTCGGACAAGCTTACCCTCGTATTCTAAAACAAATTTCCAACCTCCACAGTCAAAAAAAATAAATGTGGTAGCAAATTTACAAGATCGCGGGCAATCGGCATTTTTCGGAGCTTGCCGAACGCAAAAGCGGCTGATTTGAGAAAAATCATAGAACAAATGTTTTCAGGCTCGTCAAGGACAGGCGCATCAAGAA
>CAVNZG010001639.1:0-42120 GCA_963693315.1 Diogma glabrata
GCCACCTGAGACTAAGAGACTAAGTGTTCCGGCAAACTATTCCATTTGTACGCAGTTCGGACAAAGAAGTCTCTCTGCGATCTGCCAGTATGACAGCGCGGGATCTTTACCGTTTCACTGGTTGCGGCAGCCGATTGCCGAGTGGAACGGGGGTAAGAATAAGTTTGAGGCATGATGCCGCTGATTTCATCTGAGCACTGCTGATGACGATATTTGTAAAAAACAACGAGGTCAGCAACAGTGCAGCAACAGTATATATATATATATATATATATATATATATATATGTATATATATTATATATATATATATATATATATATATATATATATATATATATATATATATATATATATATATATATATATATATATATATATATATATATTATATATATATATATATATATATATATATATATTATATATAAATATATATATATATATATATATATATATATATATATATATATATATATATATATATATATATATATATATATATATCCCGAGCAACACACTTCCCCTCAAATTTTTCTGATAAAAGTGTATATACTTTTATTGAGCTTATATCAAACTTTTATCAGTTTTAATAAAAGATATATATTTTATCAGACTTTTAACAGGCTTTTATGTCCCCCGCTTAAAAGTTAACTTTTGTGAGCATTTTAAGGAGCATTTATAAGGTCATAATAAAGGCGTTAAAATTCAATGATTCTATATTTTTGACGTCTTTTATAAAACTTTTATTGCACATTTATGGAAACGTGTTAAAACTAGTCCGTCTTAAAAGTACCATAAAAGTCAAATAAAAGCAACTGACGTAAGGTAGAAGAATGACGCTTAGTTTTGTATTCTCCTTCATTTTTATAATACGCAAAATCACACCTGCTTGATTTACAAAATGTTAAAATCGAAGAATGGAGGTAATTTATTGGTCTTCTTCAAACAGAAGAAGCGTCAGGGCCATTACAGGAAAACCCAGAAAAAGTTTGTTGAGTTTATCATGTATCGTCCAAATCAAAGTGCAAAAAAAATTAAAGTTGATTCTCCAAATTCAAATTCCAATGGAGCGCAAAGTGGAATTAAAGCACAACAAAGTGCACCAGTTGTTGCAGACGAAGCCATTGAAATTTGTCTGTCGCACGATTGGATTGCAAATGAAGAGAGCGGCAGCGAAGAGGAATCAACTTTTATTTCTTTCATTTTTTTTATGTGTGTTTGAATAAATAAATAATTATCGTCACACATTTATTAGAATTATTAGAAACAGAAAGAAAATTGACAAAAACAAATCTTGAAATTTAAATTGTGAAATTGTTTTTCCATTCTCAAATAAAAATTAAAATAAACATTTGACAAATCCTGTCGGTTGATTGAAAATGACGAGATTAAGATTGAATTTACTTTCACTCATTTCTAATGTTTATTCAGATAAAAAGTCACCCATTACCGAGGTACATGGTTAGTAAAATGCATGTAACGAAAAACAGAGCACCAGTTTCATTTGTATTTTTCATACTTTCGAAATAGATTTATTTTTTTTCAAATGAGTTTCTTTTCAATTGAATACATTAAGTCAAATATGTATTTTATGGAGATTTTATATTATTCTCTTAAAATTAAAATAAATCGTGAACTTCTTCTACGAATTTGCCACTGTTTGTGGCACTGGTTCCAAGCTACCATCATAAGTAACCGTACGATTCAATGGTGATTCATGTGGATTTGTATTGTTCAAAAACACATTTTCGCATTTTCATTCGCTGTCCATCTGGAGTCAATGGTCGCAAGGAATTCACCCAATTCGATGGTTTTGGGAACAATTTCTTCTTCGTCTGATTCCTTTTAAAATAAATATACAATTAAAATAATTATATGGTATAAATAACATCATGATGGCAATTGAAATAAATATGGCAACTCACTTCATGTGTTTCATCCATTTGTACAAACTCCACATTGTGTTGCAATCCATCGGCCATTTCTTGCTGATGAGCGATTTGATGCGATTGCAGTGGCGGCGGCATCGAATGTTGTTGTTGTTGCTGTTGCAATCCATTTGTTGTTGAGCAACGGTTTGGTGTGATTGCAGTAGTGACATTGAATGTTGTTGTTGTTGCTGTTGAAATTCCGTTTGCTGTTGAAGAACGATTTGGGGTGATTGCAGTGGTGGCATTAAATGTTGTTGTTGCTGTGGAATGACCGTTTGTTGATGGTGGACGATTTGTTAAGATGATGGCTGCATTTAATGCGGCTGATTCTGGTAGATAAATTGTTGTTGTTGTCCAGTCTCTTCAATCACGTAATTGACCTGTGTTTGTTGGATACAAGCGATTTAAACTAATATGAAGATTTTGTTCGGATCACATCGGCTAAATAGAAAAAAAACAAATTGTTACACTTGCAGTTTGGGAATTCAGGAATTCACCAGATGTTATTGTGGCATTTGTGTTTACAGCAGAATTAGCTGCATTCGATCGATGAATGGTGAAATTGGGATTTTTATTCACACTAGCCAACGATTTGTTTCCTTTTTTCATCAATATTTTGGTTGTATATGAAGTGTCACGATCGCTGGCTGGCCGATTTCAACGTCACAAGGTTATCACGTTGAGTTGGCTTGGTTTTTTGTAGTTTGGAAATTGGTCTGGCGTTGAATGTTCTTTTTTTTGCCAATTTTTCAAATTTTTCTTTGGAAAATAACACTCGCCGTTCTTTTCCCAACCAGACGGTACAATTTCGATGTACGTTCTACCATTTTTTTTCGTTTGAACAATTTTATACGGCATTTTTGCCGATGGTTTCACTTTGAGAATTAACATAGAAATTACAAACAAATGTCATTTGCGCGTGGCATTTCAAAAGTAGCGGTTGTTTATTCCGACATATGTTTTGTGACATTTTTATGCCACACACAAAAGATCCACAAAAGTATGCACTTTTTTGAGACTTTTATCCGTCGCAATAAAAGTCTGAAAAAAGTGCATACTTTTATGACACTTTTATGCCACACACAAAAGATTCACAAAACTATACATTTTTTTAGACTTTTATTGCGACGGATAAAAGTCTCAAAAAAGTATATACTTTTGTGGATCTTTTGTGTGTGGCATAAAAGTGTCATAAAAGTATGCACTTTTTCAGACTTTTATTAACGAAGTAATAAAAGATTGATTGAAGAGCAGCTGTTCGGTGAAAAAAAAACAACGAAGAAAACAAAACAAACCATTATGCTAATGAGTTGACCGATTTTATTGTAATTTTCAGGTAAAATACGGCACAAAGCTGAAAACAAATGAATCCATGAATGATTTTTATAATTTAAAAAAAAAACTTCACAGCTCATGTCTATACTTTTGAATCATTCTATGATTTTGACACGTTAGAAAATAGACTAGACAATTTATGGCTAAAATAACGAATCACTTCATGATTTTTATACTTTAGAAAATAGTCTTTACTATTTATGGCTGGAATGTGTTGCAGCTGATACTGATTTGATTGAGATAACCTTGCATCGCCAAAGCTTTTAAGAAACTTTTCTGAAGGTTTTAACAAAAATACATTTTAAGAAACTTTTATTACACTTTTAAGAATGTCGGCCATCTTTTCCGAGGGCTCGGTCGTTTAAGCAGGCCTCATAAAAGTTTAAAGTTTTATCATACTTTTATGACGAATTTAATTTAAAGAAATCAAGAAAAGATGTTTGAAAAAATAATTTTTCAGAATGCCCGCAGAAAATTTGGGGAGTAGAATATCAACTATCACCATAAATTTATTTTTGCATTAAAAATCGGGTTTGGAAAATAGTGCGAATGCGATTTGTAAGTCGCATGTCTATTTCTTTCATAAAATACATTCATCCATTTTTTCTTCTGACTTGGAAAAAATTTAATTGTTGTTCGATTCTGTGCATATTACAATATAACAGTGAAAGAGCAAACAAATATTAATCTAGATGGATAACATTCGAAAAGAAATGAAAGGGAATAATAGATTTATACTGTAAGAGAGAGATAAAGAAACAGCTTTGATCTGTTTCATGTCTAATAAAATGCTCTTAAAATAATAATAAAAACTCAATAAAGCGTTCATAAAAGTACAAACGCTTCTTAAATGTTCCATAAAAACTACAATAAAAGTGTCATAAAAGCATCTTAAAAGTGCTTGATAAAAGTATCTTAAAAGTTTCAAGAAAGGGTGATAAAAACGTTTTAAAAGTATGATAAAAGTTAATAAAATCATGTTAAAAGCTAGACCCACACTTTTAAGGGGAGGTTATACTTTTAAGAGAACCTTTAAAGAGCCTTTTAAGAAGTCTGTTAAAAGCAATTTTTTGATATTTTTGCGCCCTATGTGGTTTTTTGGCACTTTTAAGAACACTCTTAAAACGACTTTTAAGAGCGACGATTTTTTTAAGATGCTTTTAAGAAGTGTCTTAAAAGCGAAAAAAGGGGAATTGTGTTGCTCGGGATATATATATATATATATATATATATATATATATATATATATATATATATATATATATATATATATATATATATATATATATATATATATATATATATATATATATATATATGTATATATATATATATATATATATATATATATATATATATATATATATATATATATATATATATATATCAGTAGCGTGCAGTGGGTTACGATAGACGGTAAGCAGATTATATAAAAATCAGAACATTTTTCTATTTATCGCCACATGATAGTTCTTCCATTGTATTGATTGCATAACGTGATAATGCTTTGGCAGATCAGTCTGCACTAATATATGTAAAAGCTAAGCTTCTTTCAAAAACTTCTTCTGTTTTAGTTACAAAGCGTCCTATTGTTGACAGCTGCGACTTATAAGATATATCTGATGTTTCATCAAAAAGTATGGCAATAAATAAACAATCTTTGATTTCGAGAAAATTTGAGTTTTTTAGATCAACACATATTGATTCACTCAAATCATTTTGTACACGATTGAAAATGCCTAAAAATACTTTGGATTCCTATAAAAATGTGTGCAATTCTTGATCATATATTGATAACACTTTCAACATTATAACACTACTGAGTAATTTGAAAAAATTCATTGATTAATATAATATGGCTTTGTGTTTACTAACGGCATTAAAAAAATTATTTAAATTATGATGACCATCGTAGGTTTAAATACCCTTTTCTTTAGAAAATAAAATAAACATTTCATAAAAAATGAAACAGACTTCAGAAACAACAAAAGAGGCACAAAAAAGTGAAAAATATCTCAATTGTGGCTTTTAGAGACAGAAATACATATAAAATGATTAATTTAATTTAATTATGCCTAACTACAGAAAATTACACTTTTCAACAGAGATGTTATATTATAAAACTTATATTTTATTATAATTATTATAGTTTTTGTAATAGTTATTATATTGTAAAATTTATTTGTAATACAAAACTGTTGGAAATCGATGCCAAGCAAGAGATGTCAATGATGGTACCGGCTTCGAACATTTTGTTTTGAAAATAAATTTCAAAATATAAAAGCTATTATGAAAAAATAACTTTTACAATATAATATCTTTGTTTAAAAGCGTAATTTTTTGTATGTAACTAAGAATAGTTAAATTAAATTAATCAAAATTTATACGTATTTTTGTCTCTAAAAGGCACAATTGAGTTATTTTTCACTTTTTTGTGCCTCTTTTGTTTTTTCTGAAGTCGGTTTTATTTTTTAAAAAAATTTATTTTTTTTTTCATTTTGTTTTGTGTAGTCATAAAATCAAAAGGCGGGGATATTTTCTGTCATAGAAAGGAATTTAGGACCATTTCGGCATCTAAATCAATTAAATACAACTCAAACCGTCCAAATAGGTTAAAAGCTGTTTCAAAGAAATCGGTAAAATACATGAAAAATATAGTTTTTTTCAATTTCCTGAACAACGACCGTTTTACACGTAATATAAAAAATATGGGACCACTTCGGCATCTATCTTAATAGAATACATTTAAACCATCCAAATTGAGTGAGCTATTTTCGAGAAATCGGCGAAAATACATAAAAAAATATAGTTTTTCCAATTTTCTGAAAATAGTACATTTTGCTACAAGAGATGAAAACGCTGCTTTTTCGTGAGTGAAAATTTGTTCACGAGAACAGTTAACGTCCAGTGGGACAATTTCACGAACGTAAAATATTTTTATCTCGCGTAGGAAATACACTTTTTTTCTATGATAGTAAATATATAAACGATATTTATTAGAATTTATTAAATTAGAAATCGACAAGATAACATTCAAAATTCATATTCTATTTTTAAATATGGTTGCTTTGTTTTAAAATTATATGAAAATACCATAGCAACTACAATTTGTTATTCTTTTTACACTAGAGGAAAAAAAACCTCACAGGGGATTAATCCTGCTTGAAAATAAACTTTTCCTCTGCTATCATAGAAAACGGTATTTTTCACGTCATAAAAAATGAACCACTTGGGAGTCTACCTTAACAGAATACAATTTAAATCATTCAAATCGAATGAGCCGTTTTCAAGAAACATACATAAAAAACCTTCAATGAAAGATCCAATAATTTCATCATTTAAATCACTGGAAACAATATTATTTAATGGTTGCACCATTTTAATAAACGAAATATTACACCCATCAAAACTATAAATTAATAATGTTATTAATTTTAATAACACAACCAATAGATTGAAAATCATTTCAATTTTATCAGGAAAAAACTAACAAACATTTTTCTTCATACTACAAAACTAAAAAACATGTGTTACAAAATGTACATCAAATGTGAAATGACAAAAGGAAAGGAAAGAAAAAACTTTACAAGCAGAATTATCTTCTGCTTATTTTCACACATTTTATTGGGACTTTAATTGTTTGTTTTTCAATACAACTTCTAAGGAATACATAGCGATTGAAAGCAGAAATTTTACTGATGACCAAAGAACAAAGAATAGATAAAATCTGCCAAAAAACAAAATTTTTTTATATTTTATTTATATGAGCATTTTAGATTTGGAGTGTTGAAAATTCAAAAAGGCTGACATCTAAATATAGATTTTTGGAATATTAGAATGATCGTTAATAAATAAATGATATTAATAATCGATTTAGAATGTTTTTATATTCTTTAATTAATATAAATTTTTGTTAAGACTATTTTAAATTTTGTTTGGGTAAGCAGGTATGACCCTGCTTTCTTCGTACCGCCCGCCAGTGATATATATATATATATATATATATATATATATATATATATATATATATATATATATATATATATATATATATATATATATATATATATATATATATATATACTAGGTCATTCAATAAGTCCGTAGGATGACACATAGATGGCGTTGCTAGAATTTTTTCCATATGATTTTTATTTAGTCCTAACCTTCAAACGATACGTGTATAAATTTGACAGCAATCTGACTATTTATTCGTGAGTTATAGCATTTTGTGTGAAGCAACTTTTGTTTTTGGAAAAAAATGGAAAAAAGTGAATTTCGAATTTTAATAAAGCATTGCTTTTTGATGAAAAAAAATACAGTGGAAACCAAACAATGGCTTGATAAACATTATCCAAACTCTGCTCCATCGAGACAAATGGTAGAGAAGTGGATGGCTGAATTTAAATGTGGTCGTACCAGCACAAAAGATGCAGAGCGCAGTGGACGCCCAAATGAGGCTGTTATTCCAGAAAACATAAAAAAAAATCCCAGCGGCAGGTATATCCGCTAGAAATAGGTAGATTTTGGGGTCAGACGGTTTTGTGTCCAAATAAAATTAGATAAGTCAGATTAGTTTAAATAAAAAATATAAGTAGAAACAGAATAATTCAAAAAAATTATCGAACTAAATTAAATACATTATCCGAACTAACTCCATCAATACAATTTCGGAACAGTTTTATTTAAGTTGGTTTAAACTCCTTTTAATAACATATTAAATCCACCAAAGATCAAATGAACTACGTCACAACTACAATTATACCATCACACATAATTTATAACATTATCAAACAATTTTATTTCAAAATCATCTTTTGTTGTTGTGTTTTTTTGTTCTTATTTAATCTTTTTTCAAACGGTTACTTAGTAAAAAAAATAAAAACAAAAGAGATTTTGATAATTTTTCTATGGTATTAAATGGGTTGATATTTTTCTTGTAAGGGTTGCATTATAATGCTTATAAAAATGGAACCTTTTGGGTTAGAAAGCTGAAATTTTTTGAGGCTATAGTTGAAAAGTATGTTTAAAAACTAAGATGAATTTAAATAACATAAACTGAAACATGATGAAAGCATTGCCTTTTGCGTTTGTTTTCATTTCAACAGCCGTAGGGTCTCAACCGTTAGACTTAAACTATTATTTTTGAAAATTTTGGAAAGATTTATATTTTAAGTACGTGAAAAAAAGTTTTCAAATATGAGCTTGGCCATTTCAGCTAGATCAAGGGCAGGAAAGTTTAGTAAATTTTTAAAACAGCTGATTTTTGAGGAACCTGAAATGCCAAAGTAGTCATTTGGATAAAAATGATAGAAATATGTTCAAATATTCAATATTTATAAATTTTATTAAAATATTATGATTCAAACGGAAGTTATAGCGCCCTAGATTATTCGACATTTTAGGCTCTAGCCGCTTAACTGGTACCCGAATATGGCCAGTTCACGAACTTGTCCAAGACATTATTTGCCGGAACACACACAAAAAATTATTTTGGTGTAGGTCGAAAAATGCGAACGTGAGAGTGCCGCCAAATTCCGTTATATCTTATATCGTTATATATATATATATACATTTTTTTTTCATTTTGATTTTCCGTCTCCGCTTATCATATATAGTCGTTTGGCACCAAAATTTTTCCGAAATTCCGAGATGAAGCACATACCAATAGGTAGATTTTTATATGAAATCTACCTAAAATTGACTAAAATCGGTAAACTAGTTCTTAGTAACTGACGCAAAGTACAAAAAAAATCAAACTAATAATATACTCAAATTAAGAAAAGTCATCTAAAATATAAATTTCGAGCACAATTTAACTTTAATCTTTAATTGTAATATACTAATATACTTTATATATGTATGTATATATATCAAAATTACAAACTACATTGAATTATTTTATTACTTTATTAAATTATATATCTGCAAGTCCAGAAAAAATTAAACAAAACGTGGTACAATTTATATATATACTAAATTTATATAAATACTAAATTACTAAAAAAAATATATAATACTACATTGAATTACTTTATTGAATTATATATCTGCAAATCCAGATAAAATTGAACAAAATGTGATACTTGAATTAGATTATATACATTATGTTACATTATACATTATATTTAATAAATAAATGAATTAAATTTTAAAAATTAGTACAATTATTTAAGAAGCCCGCAAAAATAAGACTAAACTTTTGATTACATTGTCACTAGTAGTTTCGATTTTGTATCGAACCAGGTTTCGATTAAGTTTCGATTAAATGTTTCGATTTGGAATCGATTACAATTTCGCTTTTGTATCGAAACAGGTTTCGATTACATGTTTCGATTAGGTATCGATTGTAGTTTCTATTTGGTATCGATCACATATTCGCTTACTAGGGCGAACACGTTGTTCTAAATGTAATCGATACAGTATCGAAGCTTAATCGATACATGTTTCGATTATATGATAACACGTTATTGATACCGCATCGATTACAAATCAATTACGTACTACCTGGGTAAGAATTCAACTACGGGTTTTATAAAAAAACATAGTTATCCAACTAAGAGCTGTCAAAATTGTAAACTTTGAAAAAACAAATAAATTGTTTTTTCTTGCAATTTAAATGATGCAATGTGTTTAAGTTGTTTTTACTATATGGTATGTTATTTAAATTATTATTTTTATATTTTAGTGCTATAAAAATATTATATATAGGATAGATTTAACTACAAATCTCACATGCAGGCGGCGTGCGTGCCAGGCATACAAAATATTTTATGGTCATATATGTGCGGAAAAGTAGATTTTTCTTTTATTCTCTTCCAGTACAAAATTGAATATTTTTTATGCATGTGTTACAAAAAGTAAATTACACTAAGTCAAATACTTATCAAATACTTTTGATAATTAATATGATTAGTTATATTAAATAGAACTGTTAAAAGTAATGAAACCTATAACAAAATAAATATATTTGGTTTCAAAGTAAAGTTAATTTTGAATAAAATAAAAGAATAAAAATAACAACCAAATCCATTAAATTAAAACTGTTCATTGATTGGATTAATGAAAATATATTTTTCGACGATCGTGCAAAAAGTGACTATTTTTTGCACTATGTACTGTGCCAAAAGTTTAATTTTTTGCACTAGTGCGAAAAGTACCTTACTAGTGCAAAAAGTTTTTTACTAATGCAAAAAGAACCTTACTAGTGCAAAAAGTACCTTAAGATCGTAGAATAAGTATTGTGTGCAAGACGTGCAAAAAGCATATTTGTTGCACTCAGCATGGTTGCAAACTTCATGCATCGTGCAACAAATATGCACTTTTTGCACTAGTTACACAAATAACTATTATTTGATAATTCCAATTTGACAATATATTGATATTGATAGTGTAATATACGCATTAGCTTTGTTGGATAAGCCAATAGATGGTGCGCAAAGAATTAAGAGAATAGAGGGAGTGAAATTGATGTTAAAAATGAAAGTAATTTTTGCACATCAATAAATTGTTACTAACACACTTGCGTTTTAGTAGAGGCGCCGTAAATATTTCTATTATTGCATTGAATTCCAAATTTAAGCGTATTTTTGCCCCCAAAATTAATATAAAAAAAGAGACGCCATTACATAGAAAAACAACATAAAAAAATTTGACAATACAACATAAAAAAATTTGACAGTCTATAAAAGCGAAGCATTCTTTTATTGTTTACATTGACTTTAGATTATATTTTTTCTCGAAAATATTTAAAAAACTTAAAACTTATTAATCGAAAAGTAAATTATAAAATCAATATTAGTTATCTATGTTAAGAAATCCCATTCTGTATATGTTTTCGGTAATTTTTACATGTCATTATCACACACTTCATATTTAATATATTATTCAAAATTTTCACTTAAATATATTAATTTTTCTTTAAAATTATTTTTAAATTATAATAAAAATAACTAGTATTTTTTATATAGGTCATAAATTCGTCAAAATATCACCACGATAAATAATAAAAACAATTTTATTATAACCAAACCAAACAATGTTTACAATTTTTTTTTTTTGACAATTTAAAATGGACAAATACGAGAGGAGAAGAGTGAAAAACTACTTCCAATATTTTGTGTATATATACAGTAGTTTCATTTCCTTAGTCTCAGTGGCGAAGCGTCGGTATAGACACACTAGACAGTGTCTACCCAAACATAATATAAATATGAAACTTTATTTTCATACTGTTCGCATAATGTCGACTCAATACTATTTTGTCAAACGTTTAAAGAAAATCATTAAGTTTTAATACAATAATTAGAACAAAAACAATTCAGCTATGTTCCTGAAACTTTAATACAAACGTTTCCCAGTTTCATGTACAAACAAGCAGAAATGTTTTTCTCGAAGTAGACGTTTAGGCCAGTAATAATAGGAGAAAAATTAGAAAAAAAAAATAATTCGTTACAGCAAACTGACAGTGGGATATTGTAGAACACGATATTGTAAAAGAGGGAAACATAAATCGAACCAGCAGCTGCTATCCGGGGGAGAATGCGGAGGGTTTTTAGGGGTTGAAAAGGGTTTTTCGTGATTTCTGGCTAAACCGTGCATCCTATCAAAAAGAGTTATATGTAAAAGTTGTAGGAAATAAAAAGATCTACACTTTTTGTACGGACCATTTTTACCCTCACCTCAACATTTTTCGAAAAAAATGTGAAAAACCGATTTTTTTCTTTTTTCTTGTTTTCTTTTACAAAAAAAATTTTATGAAGTTCAAATTTTGGTAAAAGATACCTCCATTTATTGGAAAAAGGCAGCAATTTTTTCGGAGGGAAATATTTAGACGTTGTTGTTAAAATTAAATTTTTTGAAAAAAAAAACCAAATTTTTAACTGCGATTCCTCTTAAAATTACGTCTCCTAAAGAGTTCAGTTTTGACTCATTTACTCGTTCTTACGTCTATTTATGATAAGTGGTAAAAAAATGGTACACTGTTATGGAAAAAAAGGCGGGAAAATTGAAAAAACCGAGAAAATCGCTTTTTTCGTGGTAATTTGCATATTTATCGTTGAATAATCGTTATTAATTAATAAAATCATTTAAATTTTTATGATAAACGTAAACGACGATCATTTGGAAATAAATTAATGAATAATTATATGCTTTCGTTACTTTTAGTTTATTTAGGTAACAAAAAAGTAAATTTTAGTCTTCAAACATGGCGATCTCAAAAAGTACCTTTTAGTTTTCTTTCATGTTTTTTATATTTTACAGATTTGTTATTTACTTAAAACATACTAAGCCTATAAGGACAATTGTTATTTTTCGTTTTTGAGAAAAACACATTTGAATATAGGTTGATTTTTTTTGTACTTTGTGCCATACACTAAACCCAAGTTTACTGATTCTATTAAACTTATTTTGGGTTTAGAAGGTACTAAATGAGGTTTAAAGAAGGTACTAAATAAGCTTTTTTTTGGGTTTTCTGAAGGTTTAATATTTTACCCAAAACATACTCAAATTACAGACAGACGTTTTGTTCGACGATAAAAACCAATTCGAATATTTGTTAGCAAAAATATGCCAGTTGCAGATTTTGCTGAAATTTATCAAATAGATAGTGAGTTTTCCTTTCAATTACAATAAAAAATTCATATTAAATTAAAATATATCATATATTAATTATCATATATTATAAACTAAAATAAGCATTAAATATTTTAGAAAAATGAAAATTCTGCCAATCCCATGTACCTTCGAAATCAAATTGCTCAAGAACGGCTTTACCAATTTTATCAAACTTTTTTTTTTTTTGTAGGTGATTAGTTAATCGTTTGAAAAAAAAAATAATTAATTGTTTTTGTAATTAATTTTTAAATTAAAATATTAAAAAACTTTTTTAAACTTGGCGCTTGGGTTGAAGATCAATTGAAATTTAATTTATTTTTTTTTGTAAGAACAGTTCTATCCTTACTCTAAAATATTACAAATTTACAAAGAGGCTAATATTCGTGTTCTTGAGATATTTAATTTTTAAGATTTTTAGTACGACTGAAATTCTAATTGTTGATTATTTCTTCGAACAATTTTTATCAAGTTCGAAAACGAAAGCATCTAATTATTCATAAATGTATTTCCGAATGATCGTTGTTTACGTAATAATAAAAAAAATAATATGATTTTATTAATTAGTAACAATTATTCAACGATAAATATGCAAATTACCACGAAAAAAGCAATTTTTTCGGTTTTTTCAATTTTCCCGCCTTTTTGTCCATAGATTTATATTTTTTTTACCATTTATCAAAAATAGACGTAAGAACGAGTAAATGAGTCAAAACTGAACTCTTTAGGAGGCGTAGTTTTAAGAGGAATCGCAGTTAAATATTTGGTTTTTTTTTTTTCAAAAAAATTAATTTTAACAACAACGTCTAAATATTTCCCTCCGAAAAAAATGCTGCCTTTTTCCAATAAATGGAGGTATCTTTTTCCAAAATTTGAAGTTCATAAAATTTTTTTTGTAAAAGAAAACAAGAAAAAAGAAAAAAATCGGTTTTTCGCATTTTTTTCGAAAAATGTTGAGGTGAGGGTAAAAATGGTCCGTACAAAAAGTGTAGATCTTTTTATTCCCTACAACTTTTACATATAACTCTTTTTGATAGGATGCACGGTTTAGCCAGAAATCACGAAAAACCCTTTTCAACCCTTAAAAACCCTCCCCATTCTCCCCCGGATAGCAGCTGCTGGTTCGATTTATGTTTCCCTCTTTTACAATATCGTGTTCTACAATATCCCACTATCAGTTAGCTGTAACGAATTTTTTTGTTGTTAAAATACTATTTTTCCTGGCCTAGTTTTAAATTATGACTACCGTAATAAACAATAGAAACAATAACAAATTTTCAACTTTTGTTCCTTCTTGGATAGACAGTTTTGTTTATGTCTATTTTTGTTTATATATTTTGTTTCCAAATTTGTTGAGAAACATCAGTATACGTTTCAAATTATGACTACCGTAATAAGCAATAGCAACAACAACTAATTTTCATCTTTTGTTCCTTCTTGGATAGACAGTTTTGTTTATGTCTATTTCTGTTTATATATTTTGTTTCCAAGTTTTTTGAGAAACATATTATGGAAAACATTTTTGACAAAAATTGTAATTATTAGTTAGATGTTTCTTGAGCAATTTTTTGTGTGATGCCAGATTCGATTCCACGACTTCTGAATAATAGGAACAGTTGGAAAATAAATTTGAATCTTTGATTTTGGATTATTTTTTGGAATAGTTTTAAAATTTTGAAAAAAGTTTCAATATTTGATTTTGTTATAATTTTTGCAATATTTTTGGCATTTTAGGAAAAGTTTGAATTTTTAATTTTGTTATAATTATTGCAATATTTTAAGAGTTCTAGGAAAAGTTTGAATTTTTGATTTGGTTATATTTCTGGAATTTTGAAAACAGTGTCAATTTTTGATTTTTTAATAATTTTTAGAAAATTTTTGGAATGTTGAAAAAGTTTAAATTTTGGATTAATTTTGAAAAAGTTTATTTGTTTTTTAAACAATTTTGGTGAACATTCCAAATAATTTTGTGTGAATAAACTTTTTAAATTAAATTTATTAGTTTTTATTTATAATTTTTATTTGTATTAGTTTTGGATGCGTTCGGTTCTTAAATTTTCTGTATTTTTATTATACCAATTACAAAATACAAAATAGTTTTTCACCTATATTTTCAAACTTGAACTACTATTTAGATCATGATTTGTGATCCAAAAACAAAGTTGGATCTCAATTTGCATGTAAAACTTAAGCAGATCCGGATCACACGGTTTCATGAAATGCAGCTAATATCCTTTATCTTTTGTACAAAATATTTTTATTTCAAAATTTTAAAAATTTTAAATTTTGATTTAGATTGAACAATCTTTTTTAAATATTTTGCTTGCGGCAAATAAAAAATATAGTATATGATGCACGGACGTAATTCATTTTAAACTTAATGTGGATGCAAATCTCGGTTATACTCGCAAACTCCACATACGTTCAAAAACCTTAGCTTTCTGTCCTTTCATCTTAATGTACTATAATTAGTTTCTACTGGCATATTAATAAAAGTTTTGAATATGTCTATAGTGTCTACCCTAGTTTCAGAACCACGCTTCGCCACTGCTTAGTCTCTTAATTCTTTGATGGTGCGGTTTTTGAATTTTGAATGTTTGTTAAGACCGATTTAGACACACAGTTTAAATGCACAATGAAACGTTGTGACGTAATTACGAAATAAAATTTAGAATTCATTTGGGGAATTCATTGAATAAATATCTAAGGAAGAGTAACTAGACTTTTTGAGTGAAGCATCTTGGTGAATTTATCAATTTAATCTTAAAAATAAATAAACGTTCAATATACACTCTAAAAACTCGAATTATAAAGACGTAAATTTACCATTATAATAAGCCTTAATTTACATCTTTTTTTAAGTAATATTCCTCCTGCAGTTAAAAACTCCATCAAGAAGTTGTATTGTAATTATTTTACGTCAAAATACGTAAATATTAATCCTTTTGTTGTGATTTTACAACAAAAAGTGTAAAAATACAGCCAAAGATTTAAATTTTGTAGATTTTGATTTTTTACTCTTCCTGCGTTGTAAATTTACGAACAAATGTGTGCGAATAAATTACACGAGTCAAGAATCAAAATACTTTAGAATCAGAACGTATTAGTTGTTACACATTTTTTGTAAGTTCTAATTTTGGTAAAAAAATTGTTTATAATGTTTAAGTGTAGTAACTTGCAATATAAGGTTTTCTTTCATAGAAAATTATAAGCATTTGTATAATTATAAGCATTGTAATGGATAGTCTGGACTAATATAGTGTATTATAGTCGCAGCTTCCTTAGTTGTTGTTCCTTATATTAATCTGTACCGCTTGTAATAGTTTCTCATCCATTCATCATCAATAGTCATATTTCGTATAGTTTCCTTAACCCATAGTGTCCTTATATTTCTTAAAGTCTAACTAAATCTTCGATAGCCGGACAAACGTATGGGAGAAAGAAAATTGCACTAATTACCCTGATTTATTTATTCATTAATATAACATAATATTGGTTAATTTGAATTAATTAATAATTTTCTTTAATTATCATCCGTATAACCACTAAAATTTAATCAGAATTTAATCTTACAACACCCTAAAATTGATGCGCGCTATACTTTCATTCGATTGTTCTCGCCATACTACTTGAGTTTGAATTTTTTTTAAAACACCAACCGTAATGAAACAACGAAATTTTCAAACCTCATAACAGCTATGCATATTTATTTCCAATCGTCAACATGCACAGAATTACTATTTTTGCTTTGTTAAACATTTGAATTGTCTTTATATGAGTATTTTGCTTTAAACAATCCTTCCGTTATTGAACTGAACTGTGCTGATATAGTAGATTGTAGTTTAATAAATGTCTAAACAGCATAACATTGATCGAATCTGCATTTAATTCATTTTGAATTCAATTATTAATATTATGGATGTGTCGGAAATATTTTGTGTCACAACCTTATTTTCGTACAATATTATCAAATAGCAAACGGTTTTGTGTAACTATAAAAAAGTTCCCAATAATTTGAAAATCTGATGTAAATTAATTATCTCACATCTAAACACTGTATTCGAGTTATTGCGAGACTAAAAATTTGGCTATATAATGAGCCACTGTAGCCTTTTCATTCTCTTAATTCTATTACATTTTGGATTCGATCGTTGACGTCTCTGAGTTTATTTTCATTTTTTTTGATCGATGGTAAATCTCCGTCGCGGTTGTCAATGAAAAAAAAATGATTTTTTTTGTTGGTGATGTTCAACCCGTGTTGTGATGTGTATCAGTTTTTTTATTGAATTACCTATTCGTTTTCTGTTCTTTTAAAAAAGGTCACTTTTGTGTTCAGTGTTAATTAGTGAAATTTATTAATCATTGCATGAATCCTAAATTCCGCAACACATAAGAAAAATTAGTAGAAATATATAGAGAAAAAAATATTGTTATATGTTTGTATGGTAAAACTGTTGTTTGCCCAGTGAATGGTAAATTCATTTTATTTGTTACGTCAAGACCAAGGCAGCGGGCGATGATTCACCAGAATTGTATTTCGCAATATAAAGGTAATTTGGCTGTGATTCCGGACAAGTAAGATGAAATTCTGTTCCGTCGTACATTGTTCAAATTTAAAGTAGATAGTTTAATTTAAAGAAACGAACAATAAAATTTAACAATTCAACGGAATGTTATATTCACAAGCTTAGACTAACAGGCTATTATTTTTTTTTGTGTTGACCTACAATGAAGGTCATTGAACATTCCAGTCAGATGTATTGTTTGAGTCTAGCTTAATGATCTAAGAGAATAAATTTAATTAGAGTATATTTGCATGGACGTATTAAACAAATTCTGTTCCGTTGTACATTGTTCAGATTTAAAGTAGATAGTTTAATTCAAAGAAACGAACAATAAAAATTATCAATTTAACGGAATGTTATAATCGCATAGGCTAATAGTTTATTATATTTTTTTTTGTGTGGACCTACAATGAAGGTCGATGAACATTCCAGTTAAATGTATTGTTTGAGTTTAGCTGTGTGAACTAATAGAATAAATTTAATTAGAATATCTTTGCATGAACATATTAAACAAATTGATCGATTGATCGTAGTGTAATTTTTATCTATAGAATAAAATAATAATTTATCTTTATGTTACAATCAAAATAAGATTACTCATGATTTATTGTCATTAAATTAAAAGTTGAACAAAACGAAAGAATAAACCAACCGTGTTACAGTTATTTTATGATAAATTCAGCTTGCCAACCATACTGCATCTTAAGATTATCGCATGACTTGCTAGCGCCACCTTAATATTATTCTTCGAATGTTATATATACGCGACCGCATCTACCAATTTATTTAAGTTCTATATATGCAGAGTATAGCATGGTGTTCGCAACGTAATCAACGGCATGTACTAATTGATTCGGCGTTTGTTTATACAAAATTGTTACATTGTATCAGCAACGTACCCTAATATATTTACAACTTTATTCAACGACGATCCATATCAATTGATACAGTGCATTTTCCAATGTAATCAGCGGTGCCTACCAAATTATTCCACGTTTAGTTACACAAGTTTTTACATGGAATATTCAACTGTTGCAACTATATTTGTAAATCTATTCAATGTATAGCGGTACAAGTTAACCCATCGTATTATCGACGTATGCCACCCTAGTTACCAAATTATACAGTGATTATTTATTTCGATTATTACCGGGAATTTTCAACGATTTTTTTTTTGTACGACATATTCAACGAGAATTGCTTATTTGTTCAACAATTATACACCATATTCAACTATAGATTCCGATTTATTCGCCGATTGTTTATGCTCAATATTACCTTGAGTTTTCAACTGTTCTCAACTATATTTCTGTGTTGGCAAATTATTTAACAATTGCCTGGGAATTTTCAACGATTATTTGTACAACATATTCAACGGTCATCATAGATGTTATTCAACGAGGGTTCACTACAATTATTTCTTTGATTGATCAACGATCAGTACACCAGTTATCTAAATTATTCAACAAAATTTTACAAATTTATATAACGTTTCTACTTATCATTTTTGATACAACCATATTTTACATCAATTACATCATTTTTGATTCAACCAAATTTTACAAAATTTATATAACGTTTCTACCTATCATTTTTGATTCAGCAATATTTTACATCAATTACAACCTTTTTGATTCAACAAAATTATACAAGTTGATATAACGTTCCTACTTACCATTTTTTGATCCAACAAAATTTTACAAAGTTATATAACGTTTCTACTGATCATTTTTGATTCAACAATATTTTTCATCAATTACATCATTTTTGATTCAACAATATTTTACATCAATTACATCATTTTTGATTCAACCAAATTTTACAAAGTTATATAACGTTTCTACTGATCATTTTTGATTCAACAATATTTTTCATCAATTACATCATTTTTGATCCAACAATGTTTTACATCCATTACATCATTTTTGATTCAACCAAATTTTACAAAATTTATATAACGTTTCTACCTATCAATTTTGATTCAACGATATTTTGCATCAATTACAACATTTTTTGATTCAAAGATATTTGGCATCAATTACAACATTTTTTGATTCAATAATATTTTACATCAATTACATCATTTTTGATTCAACCAAATTTTACAAAATTTATATAACGTTTCTACCTATCAATTTTGATTCAACGATATTTTGCATCAATTACAACATTTTTCGATTCAACGATATTTTGCATCAATTACAATATTTTTTTGATTCAACAAAGTTTTACAAAATTTATATAACGTTTCTACCTATCAATTTTGATTCAACGATATTTTGCATCAATTACAATATTTTTTTGATTCAACAATGTTTTGCCTCAATTACAACATTTTTTTTTGATGCAACAAAATTTTACGAATTTACATAACGTTTCTACTTAACATTTCGTACCACGTTTGTACGTGCAACTTCATTCAACATTTTTATTATACAAAGTATTTTCGAGAGATTCGTAACGTGATCACCGTGCTGATGGAGGGCTGATCTAAACAGGATAGGAGGTCCGGATTTAATCATGGGGTGAGTAAATTTATTTTATTACTTCGGCCATAATGATAAAGGGGTGTGAATGTGTGTGTGTGTGTGGGCGTATGTGAGTGAACGTGGGGGTTGGACGTGTTGATCGTGGGTCTTTCGCAACAGAGGTCGCCAGAGTCTACGTTTTTCCACTTGTATTTCTTTCCATTTCTGCAAATTTTCGTAAATAGCGTACATTTCTGTATTTGTGCTGAAGTAGCAGGGTTACTTTATCGTTCCCATGGGCTGAAGCTAGTTTGGGGCTTGAAAATCAATCTCGCTAGGTACGCTTCCTGCTATGTCCTTCTCATTGGTTCGCCAATGAGAAAGCGCTTCATTACAAATTGGCGCCCAACGTGGGGCTCCTCTAAGGGTTCCTACCGCAATGTAGGACTCTGGAGGAGTCCCTCCATATTTTCAAAAACTTTGAAAAATTTTTTTTTTGAAAATTTTTTTTCTTCAAATTAATTTTAATTTCCACAAGCAATAGCTAAAAGACTCTGGCGGCGTAGAAGCAATTCCCTGCTTCAAACGCGCAGGAGCAAAGGAAGTCTGAGATCCCTCAGACCTTTCTTTGATGGGGAGTTGCGTCCCTACGCCTCCAGCAATGTTTCTCCTTTTTTTTTAATTTTCTGAAACGCAAGGGTGAGAATGATTCTTCGGGATCATTCTCAATGGGCTTTACAAACCCACGGACCCTAGTAACGACTGGGTTTCTTGCTGGCACGGGGAATGCCAGGGGTGGCCAGGTGCCAGGATTAGATATTTGTGAAATGGCGTATACGCCTATCACATCCATCCTGGTCATCTGGTCATGCTCTGGGTTCGCTGTGACAGTGAGATTCTCAGCTGGGCTAACAGCTCCATAACGTTAGAGTCCCCTCCCTGGAGCGTTAGCACCCTATGATCTGAGTTGTCCAGTTCTCGCGAATGATACTGGGGAACATCTTCTAAAGCAGTTTGATATCAACTGCTGAGGGAAGATGTTCGCCCAGCCTTCATGTCCCGAGTTAATTGGATTAACTCAGATCATAGCACCTCCCCGTATGTTTCGTCGTTCTCGATCGCGGATGAGAGGTGTCGGTTGATTGAATAATGGTGCAGAGGATTTATCCTCTGACCATTCCGGCGGCACTTGTCATCCGGGTGGCAGGCCTACGACACATACCCCACCTTATTCCCTTCCCACCCTATCAATTCCCTTCCTTATCCATCCCTTCTTGCACCCTTTCCCTTACCTTTTTCCCATCCCTTAACGTAGCATAATTTAACTTTTCTTTGGTCCCAAACAAAAACACCGTAAAAACAGCAATAACAAAAAAATAAGAGTAATAATGAAATACCGGCGATCGCCCCTTCCAACCCCATGTGTGGTGAACCTACCCCGTGGTTGGTTCGTCTGTCCTTCGTCCGTCAATAATTAAATAAATAAATAAATAAAATAAATAAATAAATAAATATTTATTAATAAATAAATAAATAAGTGATTAATTATGGTTGATAAAATAAATATAAAAATAAGTAAAAAGTTGCTGATAATTTCTGGTACTAATTCCTTTCTTTCTCAATTGTAGGAATGGATGGTAGAAATTAAAAAGTCAATATAACGTCAAGATATAAATTATAAGTCCATATAAAGTCAAGATATACATAATAAGTCAATATAACATCAAGATATCAATTACAAGTCAATATAACATCAAATTATAAATTATAAGTCAAGATAACGTCAAGATATAAATTCAAGATTAAAAGTCAAGAAATTGTAAAAGTCATTGTCAAGGAAGCTTATCATCAAGAGGATCAACTGCCATTATCATTACAAAATCCTTTTTCCAGGAGGGATCAAATTGGCCATTAATGTTCCGGGTGTGTCCTTAAAAAAATATTGTAGCTTAATGTATTAGGTCTTATTTTTAGGATATTAAGGAGCACACCTCGGCAACCAAACTGTGAGTTTTTCCTTTTGCTTTCCACATTTTTGTATTATCGTGAACTTATAAATTCCAGAATTGGGAATAAAGTTAAATTTCCTTTTGATCCCTTCTTGAACTTAATTTATTAATCAAAATATCAGTAGATAATAGTTTTTTTAGCATAGTTAGCCAATTTTACACTTGCATGTTAGATTTAATATTTTTTTTGTATATATATGCATAATAGTTTAATTATCTTTGTATTACTTTCTTGTCAAACCGGTAGGCTTGCCGCACTTCTATTTTTTTTTGTCAGTCACTCCGTTTTGAGTATCGGGAACCGTCAGACCTGCCCGGAATTGGGTCTGGAAAATTTTCTTTTGTTCACATCTTCCGCCATATTTGTAGTATACTTGTTTTCTCTCAAATCTCACCGTTTATGTGTGTTCTGTTCATACGTCAGCACCTTGGAAAACAATTGTAAATAGTAGTAAAATAATATCAAGCCAATAATAAATCTTATTTAATCTAATTGACGAATTGGTCAGACATCGCGCAGCTGTTTGAGGTTTGAATCACTAAATTTCCATATAATTTTTTTTTTAAATTCTGCTCTAAAATATTCAAAGTAATCAAATATTGTAATAAAATAATCTTTTCTGTGAATAATTAAATTGTTTATTTGGATTCAACGTTCGCATCGATAGTGTAACAATTTTCGTTTCGCTCTCCATATACGTGCATTTATTGGTCTGGTCCTGTGCGGCGGTTTGAGTATTCATAATGTCTGCCACTGATAAGATTGACGTTCTGGATAGGTCCAGCTCTTGTGCTGTTTGTCAACACGAAATAGTGCCGGCCGACGTAAAACTTCTCACTCGGTGTAACCATCTCTTTCATGACATCTGCCTCAACGACTGGTTGTTGCAGAATCGCACCTGCCCAATTTGTCGAGCCGCTTGTGAGCGTGCAGAATTACAGAGGTTGCCTCGAGGGATGGATAAAAATAACTATACTATAGTGCCACCCCCACCGCGACCTGTGACTCGCTCTATTACCGCAGGTTGGCAACGTCGTTCCAGTACCGGAAATCAACCCTCGTCCACTCCTTTGGCAAACCGTCTTCCACCGTCTCGACTCGCCGAGGAAGTGCGAGTAAATTTAGCTCAACAATCACCCATACATGGAGCCGCGGCAACGGAAGATCATGGTTTTCAGGAAGCTGTAAATGCTCATATCGATCACTAAATTTCAAGGATTAATCACTCAATGATGCAATCACGTGCTCCGGCCCCTGAAGTATTGTTACCCCTAGCACATAATGCAGTATCACCCACCACACCGCGCCACCCGTCGGTTCATTCCGGGAATTATCCACCAGTAAATGCGTATGTACGGAATAACGTACCGGTACCACCAATGTTTGCTGAACCTCCTCCTGCTCTTGCTCCAGCTAGATTACGACCACATCTCGATCAGCACTCTACCATAGTTAGAAATTGGAACGTAACGTTCTCAGGCAGACCCGATGGTCTGGATGTTGAAGCGTTCATCTTCAGAATAGAGCGGCTGACAGAGATGTGCTTAAATAACGATTTTGCCATTGTCACCCGTTGTCTGTACCTGTTGTTCACAGATCGAGCAGCTGATTGGTTCTGGAGATATTTTCGCCAGAACCGACAGCTTATTTGGACTGACTTGTGTCATGCTCTGCGAATCGAATTTCAGGACCGGCAGACGGATGAAGAGGTAAAGGAGCGGATGAGGGCCAGGAAACAGCGGCCCACTGAATTGTTTGACGAATTCTTACAATCAATTTATCGACTGGCAGATAAACTACGGGTACCGATGTCGGACGCAGAGTTATTATCCCTGATTCGCAACAACCTACGATTGGAAATTAGACGGGAGCTGCTATATGTTACCATTTATGGACTGGAACATCTGCGCCAGCTCTGCCGTGATCGCGAAAAATTATGGGCCGAGTCAATAACCAGACCGCGCGATTATAACATTAGACCATCTAGACCGGTGTCTGAGGTGGATTTAGATCGTGAATTTTCACAAATACAAATTAGCGAATTGCCAACTGAATCGTTACCAATTACATCCAACGAACTTGCGGCCATACAGCCTGCCCCTAATATGAAGCGAATAACCAGTTCAACGATTTGTGGGAACTGTAAACGACCAGGTCATCGGTGGCACGATTGTCGTGAATCACAGCGATTGTTTTGTTGGGGATGTGGGAAGGACGATGTGTTGTGTCCTAATTGTGAAAATTGTCAGGGAAACCGAAGGGGGGGCCAGAATCCCAACACCTTTTCTCGCTCCCAAGACCTGTCTTAGATTCATCTAAGACCAAATTTAATTTGTCTCCTGATCCTTCAGATATTTCATCTACCAATCCCAATAACTTACTGGTACACGATACACTGTTGAGCCGATCTTCAACATCCACTCTTATAGAACACCCGTTGAAAACTGCTTCTGATACACTGGTATCCACCCATGATATTAATGTAACATTATGGAAACGAACACCCGCTCATACTGAACCACCTCCATTATGGTCCAAAATTAAATCGTTCCAACAACGATTAAAAGAATACTTGAAAATACGCTCAAACATATTTGTCGATTCATTATCTTACCCAAAACCTACAACACGTTCTGCACTCCGTTCTCGCATCTATTGGCAACAACGACGTATGTTTAAATCCAAAACCATTTCCTCTTTTGTGAAATTGGCCAACGATGTGAGATCTTATGCCACAGTGTCAATATTGGGTAAACAACATACTGGACTGTTGGATAGTGGAGCGTCTTTGACTGTAATTGGTGGTGATTTTGCTAAAGAAATCGTACAGACTCCAGACCTTCTGACTTATTCGTCTGCAGTAGTTCGTACTGCCGATGGCCAAAGACAGAAGATCCTGGGGTTTGTAAAAACAAAGATTTCATTTATGAACCAAGTCAGAACCCTGGACGTCTTCGTTATCCCGTCTTTAACTCAAGATCTATACCTAGGTATAGATTTCTTTAACGCTTTCGGTTTGTTTAACCCGAGATTTGAATTACCTACCTTGTCAACCACGGAGTCGGTAATATCGGAGTTGTCTTTAGATAATCAGGAACGTCTTCAAAACACTATTCAACTTCTACCATCATTTTCGAAAATGGGTCTGGGTCGAACACATTTGATAGAACATGTGATTGATGTGGGGACGGCCGCTCCCATCAAACAACGTCACTACCCAATTTCGCCCGCCATTGAGAAACTGATGGGAGAAGAACTGGATAGGATGTTATCTCTGGGTATTATAGAGGTTTCAAACAGTCCATGGTCAAGTCCTGTGGTTTTAATTCGCAAACCTGGGAAAAATCGTCTTTGTTTGGATAGTAGAAAGGTCAATACAGTTACTAAAAAGGATGCTTACCCCCTTCCACAGATAGATGGAATCTTGAGTCGTCTGCCACAGAGTAATTTCATTTCCAGTTTGGATCTGAAAGACGCTTTCTGGCAGATACCTCTAGAAAAACACTCCCGAGAGAAAACTGCTTTTACGGTCCCTGGGCGGCCTTTGTATCAGTTCGTAAGAATGCCTTTCGGACTGTGCAATGCGCCGCAAACAATGACTAAATTGATGGACCAAGTAATTCCTCCACATCTCAAGTCGTGCGTCTTCGTATACTTGGATGATCTTCAAATAGTTACAGATACCTTTGAGGCCCATCTGAAACTGTTAGAAGATATCTCCCAGTGTCTTAGACGTGCGAACTTGACGATAAACGTGGAAAAAAGTAAGTTTCTCTTGCCGGAGGTAAAATATTTGGGATATGTTGTGGGAGGTGGTACGTTAAAAATCGATCCTGATAAAACTCAGGCTATTTCTGAATTTCCTACACCGCGTACGTCCAAACAAATTCGACGATTCCTGGGTATGACGGGTTATTATCGCCGTTTTATATCTGATTTCTCTGCTATGTCCTCTCCAATATCAGATTTGTTGAAGAAAAATTCTAATAAATTCGTATGGACTGCAGAAGCTGAAATAGCATTTACAAATCTCAAAAATGCTCTCATATCAGCACCAGTCCTCATCAACCCCGACTATACTAAACCTTTTACTCTCCATTGCGACGCTAGTAATGACGGTATAGGCTGTGTATTACTTCAGTGTGACATGGACGGTATGGAACATCCCATAGCGTACATGTCCAAGAAACTAAATTCTGCGCAACGCAATTACTCAACTAGTGAGAAAGAGTGTCTAGCCGCCGTACTGGGAGTAAAGAAATTTAGAGCGTATGTCGAGGGTCAGGCCTTTAAGATCATAACTGACCATGCTTAATTAAAATGGTTAATGCAACAAAAAGACCTTTCTGGTCGATTGGCTCGTTGGAGCTTGAAATTGCAGGGTTATGTCTTTGATATTGAGTACCGAAAAGGAAATTTAAACATAGTTCCAGACACTCTATCAAGACGTGACTCTGTTGACGTCATTTCTGAATTATGTCCAGTGCCTGAATTAGATCTTAATTCCCCTTTCTTCAACACTTCTCGATATTTGGAGTTGGTAAATCTGGTTACCGAAGCAGACGGTACATTGCCTGATCTGAAAGTAATTTCTGGTCGGGTTTATAAACGATTGGCTTGTCTAGATCTTGATATTCCTTCAGAGGGTGAGGTTTGGAAATTGTGGTTACCTGAGGAATACACTGACGAGTGTATTGCAAGGGCCCACAATCCTCCTACCACATCTCATGGAGGTCTAGCAAAAACCCTGTTTAATATTCGTAAATTTTACTATTGGCCTCGTATGTACACCCAGGTTAAATCTTACATAGGAAATTGTAAGACCTGTAAAGAAATCAAAGCGACTAATGTTCCACTTTGTGCTCCCATGGTGTCTCAGATGAAAACAGAACGAATTGGTCAGCGATTATATATCGATATTCTTGGCCCTTATCCTCGTTCAAAGGCCGGGAATATCGCTATTCTTGTAGTATTAGATCATGTTACGAAATATCCCTTTTTGTTTCCCTTACGGAAACTAACTGCTGAACCAATTTGTCATCTATTGACTACCAATGTCTTTCACGTATTTGGTTGTCCCGAAGTTATTGTGTCCGATAATGGGACGCAGTTTAAGTCTAAACTATTTGAAGATTTTTTGGCGAAGCACGGAGTGAAACATACATTACTAGCGTTATATTCACACCAAGCTAATGCTTCTGAACGGGTAAATAGAAGTGTTTTATCTGGTATTCGAGCCTATTTAAAGGAGGAGCATTCTAAATGGGATCTGCACTTGAGCGAGATCGCTTGTGCACTACGTTGTACTCTTCACCAAACTCTTAAATGTTCCCCATATTTCGCAATGTTTGGAATACCTATGGTGACTCATGGTTCGTCATACGAATTGCTGAGACGACTGAATAGTCTTCATGATCCAGGTGAAACGATTCTCCGACCTGATTTTCTTAATAAGATTCGAATTCGAATTCTTGATTTAACTGCCGAAGCATTTGTCAAAAGTGCTGAAAGATACAATCTACGAGCTCGAGTAACTTTGTTTAAACCAGGTGATACGGTGTTCCGAAGGAACTTTATTTTGAGTGACGCCGGGAAGAAATTATCTGCTAAACTTGCACAGAAGTTTATTGAGACCAGAGTAATCAGGTTGGTAGGTGGTTCCGCCTACGAACTGGAGGACCTGGCTTCTAAACGTAGAGGTGTTTATCACTCCAAGGACATTCGTGCCTAATATCGGTAATAATTTTTTTTTGTCAGTATGTTAGTAACTTTCGCTTGTGTTTTACCGCCATTGTAAGTTTCGTCTTGAATTCACAGTTCAGTGAGTGTGTATCAACTGTGGTGTTCGGGTCTTGTTTCGAAAATTTTTTTTCTGTGTTGACTATTTGCCAGCGAGGGTTCCGAGATCGAATGTATTGAATTTGGTATTACTTTGTTTATGCGAAGACTGGGTTTGTAATACCGATCGATTTGATTGCTAATTTGTAGAACGTTGAGGTGCCTCACCATAATAATATGGATATACCAGATCTATTTGCGACCAGTCTATGCCTTTTTCAACTTCTTTTTGGTCGTGAGTGTCCTTCCAAAAAGCACTTGTTCTGTAATGGATAGTTTGGACTAATATAGTGTATTATAGTCGCAGCTTCCTTAGTTGTTGTTCCTTATATTAATCTGTACCGCTTGTAATAGTTTCTCATCCATTCATCATCAATAGTCATATTTCGTATAGTTTCCTTAACCCATAGTGTCCTTATATTTCTTAAAGTCTAACTAAATCTTCGATAGCCGGACAAACGTATGGGAGAAAGAAAATTGCACTAATTACCCTGATTTATTTATTCATTAATATAACATAATATTGGTTGATTTGAATTAATTAATAATTTTCTTTAATTATCATCCGTATAACCACTAAAATTTAATCAGAATTTAATCTTACAACACCCTAAAATTGATGCGCGCTATACTTTCATTCGATTGTTCTCGCCATACTACTTGAGTTTGAATTTTTTTTAAAACACCAACCGTAATGAAACAACGAAATTTTCAAACCTCATAACAGCTATGCATATTTATTTCCAATCGTCAACATGCACAGAATTACTATTTTTGCTTTGTTAAACATTTGAATTGTCTTTATATGAGTATTTTGCTTTAAACAATCCTTCCGTTATTGAACTGAACTTCACTGTGCTGATATAGTAGATTGTAGTTTAATAAATGTCTAAACAGCATAACATTGATCGAATCTGCATTTAATTCATTTTGAATTCAATTATTAATATTATGGATGTGTCGGAAATATTTTGTGTCACAACCTTATTTTCGTACAATATTATCAAATAGCAAACGGTTTTGTGTAACTATAAAAAAGTTCCCAATAATTTGAAAATCTGATGTAAATTAATTATCTCACATCTAAACACTGTATTCGAGTTATTGCGAGACTAAAAATTTGGCTATATAATGAGCCACTGTAGCCTTTTCATTCTCTTAATTCTATTACATTTTGGATTCGATCGTTGACGTCTCTGAGTTTATTTTCATTTTTTTTGATCGATGGTAAATCTCCGTCGCGGTTGTCAATGAAAAAAAAATGATATTTTTTGTTGGTGATGTTCAACCCGTGTTGTGATGTGTATCAGTTTTTTTATTGAATTACCTATTCGTTTTCTGTTCTTTTAAAAAAGGGCACTTTTGTGTTCAGTGTTAATTAGTGAAATTTATTAATCATTGCATGAATCCTAGATTCCGCAACACATAAGAAAAATTAGTAGAAATATATAGAGAAAAAAATATTGTTATATGTTTGTATGGTAAAACTGTTGTTTGCCCAGTGAATGGTAAATTCATTTTATTTGTTACGTCAAGACCAAGACAGCGGGCGATGATTCACCAGAATTGTATTTCGCAATATAAAGGTAATTTGGCTGTGATTCCGGACAAGTAAGATGAAATTCTGTTCCGTCGTACATTGTTCAAATTTAAAGTAGATAGTTTAATTTAAAGAAACGAACAATAAAATTTATCAATTCAACGGAATGTTATATTCACAAGCTTAGGCTAACAGGCTATTATTTTTTTTTGTGTTGACCTACAATGAAGGTCATTGAACATTCCAGTCAGATGTATTGTTTGAGTCTAGCTTAATGATCTAAGAGAATAAATTTAATTAGAGTATATTTGCATGGACGTATTAAACAAATTCTGTTCCGTTGTACATTGTTCAAATTTAAAGTAGATAGTTTAATTCAAAGAAACGAACAATAAAAATTATCAATTTAACGGAATGTTATAATCGCAAGCTTAGGCTAACAGTTTATTATATTTTTTTTTGTGTGGACCTACAATGAAGGTCGATGAACATTCTAGTTAAATGTATTGTTTGAGTTTAGCTGTGTGAACTAATAGAATAAATTTAATTAGAATATCTTTGCATGAACATATTAAACAAATTGATCGATTGATCGTAGTGTAATTTTTATCTATAGAATAAAATAATAATTTATCTTTATGTTACAATCAAAATAAGATTACTCATGATTTATTGTCATTAAATTAAAAGTTGAACAAAACGAAAGAATAAACCAACCGTGTTAAAGTTATTTTATGATAAATTCAGCTTGCCAACCATACTGCATCTTAAGATTATCGCATGACCTTAATATTATTCTTCGAATGTTATATATACGCGACCGCATCTACCAATTTATTTAAGTTCTATATATGCAGAGTATAGCATGGTGTTCGCAACGTAATCAACGGCATGTACTAATTGATTCGGCGTTTGTTTATACAAAATTGTTACATTGTATCAGCAACGTACCCTAATATATTTACAACTTTATTCAACGACGATCCATATCAATTGATACAGTGCATTTTCCAATGTAATCAGCGGTGCCTACCAAATTATTCCACGTTTAGTTACACAAGTTTTTACATGGAATATTCAACTGTTGCAACTATATTTGTAAATCTATTCAATGTATAGCGGTACAAGTTAACCCATCGTATTATCGACGTATGCCACCCTAGTTACCAAATTATACAGTGATTATTTATTTCGATTATTACCGGGAATTTTCAACGATTTTTTTTTTGTACGACATATTCAACGAGAATTGCTTATTTGTTCAACAATTATACACCATATTCAACTATAGATTCCGATTTATTCGCCGATTGTTTATGCTCAATATTACCTTGAGTTTTCAACTGTTCTCAACTATATTTCTGTGTTGGCAAATTATTTAACAATTACCTGGGAATTTTCAACGATTATTTGTACAACATATTCAACGGTCATCATAGATGTTATTCAACGAGGGTTCACTACAATTATTTCTTTGATTGATCAACGATCAGTACACCAGTTATCTAAATTATTCAACAAAATTTTACAAATTTATATAACGTTTCTACTTATCATTTTTGATACAACCATATTTTACATCAATTACATCATTTTTGATTCAACCAAATTTTACAAAATTTATATAACGTTTCTACCTATCATTTTTGATTCAACAATATTTTACATCAATTACAACCTTTTTGATTCAACAAAATTATACAAGTTGATTTAACGTTCCTACTTACCATTTTTTGATCCAACAAAATTTTACAAAGCTATATAACGTTTCTACTGATCATTTTTGATTCAACAATATTTTTCATCAATTACATCATTTTTGATTCAACAATATTTTACATCAATTACATCATTTTTGATTCAACCAAATTTTACAAAGTTATATAACGTTTCTACTGATCATTTTTGATTCAACAATATTTTTCATCAATTACATCATTTTTGATTCAACAATATTTTACATCCATTACATCATTTTTGATTCAACCAAATTTTACAAAATTTATATAACGTTTCTACCTATCAATTTTGATTCAACGATATTTTGCATCAATTACAACATTTTTTGATTCAAAGATATTTGGCATCAATTACAACATTTTTTGATTCAACAATATTTTACATCAATTACATCATTTTTGATTCAACCAAATTTTACAAAATTTATATAACGTTTCTACCTATCAATTTTGATTCAACGATATTTTGCATCAATTACAACATTTTTCGATTCAACGATATTTTGCATCAATTACAATATTTTTTTGATTCAACAAAGTTTTACAAAATTTATATAACGTTTCTACCTATCAATTTTGATTCAACGATATTTTGCATCAATTACAATATTTTTTTGATTCAACAATGTTTTGCCTCAATTACAACATTTTTTTTTGATGCAACAAAATTTTACGAATTTACATAACGTTTCTACTTAACATTTCGTACCACGTTTGTACGTGCAACTTCATTCAACATTTTTATTATACAAAGTATTTTCGAGAGATTCGTAACGTGATCACCGTGCTGATGGAGGGCTGATCTAAACAGGATAGGAGGTCCGGATTTAATCATGGGGTGAGTAAATTTATTTTATTACTTCGGCCATAATGATAAAGGGGTGTGAATGTGTGTGTGTGTGTGTGGGCGTATGTGAGTGAACGTGGGGGTTGGACGTGTTGATCGTGGGTCTTTCGCAACAGGGGTCGCCAGAGTCTTCGTTTTTCCACTTGTATTTCTTTCCATTTCTGCAAATTTTCGTAAATAGCGTACATTTCTGTATTTGTGCTGAAGTAGCAGGGTTACTTTATCGTTCCCATGGGCTGAAGCTAGTTTGGGGCTTGAAAATCAATCTCGCTAGGTACGCTTCCTGCTATGTCCTTCTCATTGGTTCGCCAATGAGAAAGCGCTTCATTACAGCATAAAAATAAAAATAATGTGCAATTCAATTTTTAAGAAAAAAATTGCAAAAAATAATTTAGTAAATATAATAATTTTCAATCTCATTGTTTTAGAAGCCATCCAATACAAAATAAATGTAATTTAACAGCCCTAAGTCCAAAAATTTATAGTTGTAGTGTGGAAAAGTGTTCCTTTAAATCAAATAAGTGCAGCAAAGTGATTGCTCATTTAGAAAATCATATTAGAGATAATAATAAAATTGTATGTTCAGTGCTTCATTGTTATAATCAATTCATAAAAAACTCAGTTCATATATTTCGTAACCATAAAACTAATTTTTTGGTAAAATCAAGTGATAGTTTAAATACCAAAAATGATCAAGTATCAAACAATGAATTTGTAGAATCCACTTCTCATGATCTTATCAGAACTGAAGATCTTACTGATATCGAAAATAGTTCTCAGATTAAACAAATTGCGTTTGAAGACTTATTTATTAAGCTAAAATATAAATTCAGAATGTCGGATATTACAATTTGTATATGGCGAAATTTTTTCAATTCTTGGTTTAGAAAACGTTAATCATAAAATCATAAATCCCCATGAGAATGACGTTTTTCCAAAAAAAGTACTACAAGATCTAAATAAATTTAGTTCTGCATATAAGCGAGCAGAATATATTAGAAATGTTTTAGGAACCGACAACTATCATTTTGTTTACAGTTCGGTACAACTTTAGAGGATATAAAAAATACATGCAACACAAACACACCATGGATAGCCATTATAAGTACGTTTGAAATTTAAATATATTTACAATTTTATTAATTATATTTATTTATTTTACAGATACATCGATTCAAAATGATGAAGAAGATACAGCATACATTTTTATTGAACGCGTTCGTGTCACAGAACATACAGGAGACAATTAAATTTAATTAAAATTTAAAATTAACTTTTATATGTTATATCCAAAAGAGATATCTCAAACGATGGAATTCCTTATTAGATATTTTTTTAAACATTATTCTGAAAACGTGAGAGGTTCTAAAACCCATTGATCAATTTTTCAAAAATAATTTAATTTTATAATTAATAATTTATATTTATAATTTAAAATTTTAATTTAATAATTTAATATTAAAATTAAGAGCAACAGAAAAAAATTGAAATATGAAGCAAAATTGAAATTTTTGTTATGCTTTATAATTTGTTTTTGTGATTATAATTTTTAAATGAATTTTAAATATTTTATTTTTATGAAATAAACTTTTATATATTTTTGCAGTAAAAATATTTTCGTATTTTTTTCAAATACACCTCTATTGAATAATTTACACGTTATTACTTAATATGCAGATAAATCGGTGTAAAATAATGCTGAGAAATACGTCTAAAGTTGTAATTTTACAGTCAATGTTACACAAAATTAAGTTTAGTAATACACACTTAAGTGTATTTTAACTTACAACTAATTGCGTATTTTTCCTAAGTTTGAAGCGGTGGTTGAAAATTACCCTTATTATAAATGGTAACTGAATGCCTACTATAATAAATGTAAATTTACACGATTTTTTTTTAGAGTGTATCCAAATCAATATCCTTTCCTTTTTTTGTATTTGTTCAGTAAAAATAAAACAAAATATATTATAACACATTTTTTTTACTTAAATTTTTTATAAATATTTCGCATTTTAGTGTTAACAATAACTATTTTTTGTTTTCATTATTTTATTATCTATTTCCTTTGTTTTGTTTATTTTGTGATTCTTTAGATTTAGTTTAAATTCTTATATAATTATATACAATATACATTTTGAATATGAAAATTTTGTAACAATATTTAAAGAAAATAAATTTATTCAATACTTATTATTCGAAGAAGAAAGGTTGTTTCATTTTAAATTAAAAAGAGAAAAAATTCCATCCAACAATTTTGTTTAAAGTTACCAAACCATCTTGAGAGATCATAATCGCCGATTATAGATCCTCAAATTTGAATTATATTAATACAGTCCACTATATTACCAACCACATCTAATTTTTAGTATTAGTAAAGTTTGATATGATAGTATTTGCATTCCAGCTGGGTGGTACTGTTCACAATTTGCATATTTATGTTTTCAAAACAAATAAAAGAAATAATAAATGTTACATATAAATTTAAAAGCCTTATATGTTTGAATAAAATATTTCCTTATATTTCCAAATAATAAATGTTTTTAATTGTATAACACAAATTTTAACAGTATTGAATTACTTTAAGAACACCTTACATTCTGCTGGAACAACGTTTGACATATGTTTTGACAACGATGGAATTTGAAAAATTACATTTATGTATGGTAATAAAATATAAAATTAAACTAGAAAATAACAGTTTTTGTAAAGCAAATACTTTATGTTTTTGTTAAAACATTTATGCTAAACACTTTTATGCTTAGTATTAGTAAAAATATTATAATTTTTGATTTGATGATCAAGTTTTATTGTATTTAAGATTATTTCTACATATTTTAATACAACTCTTCATTTTTATGAATAAATTACTACAGAAATACAAATAATTGTTTTGTAAAACATTAATTTAAAATTTAATTTTTATAAATTTAGTTTAATTTGAATATCTTAAAGTAGAATTTCGGATAAAACTATGATTTTATTTTAAAATAGAAATCGGAATATGTTAAATGTCATAGAAGAGGAACGCACAGATATACAAATCACATACTTAAAAAAATATTCGTGTAGGCAAAATTTTTCTAATTATTCTTCCTTATAATTTTATTCAATGGTTCTTTTGAAACTTTTTGTTGTTGTTTTCTTCTTTTTTCATTTTATTCTATTTTCTGTTGGTGATTGATGTACCATTTTTTTTGTAAGAAGTAAAGAAAATCTTTTTATAATTTTTTTTTGTTATTGAGGAAATATATGTTTTTCAATATAAATTTGACCGGTAAGTTTTTAAAAATTTTTTTGATTTTCAATTAAATCACTAGATATAATATGATTATGAAAAGTAGATAAAATTTCTAAAGTTTCAAAGAACATTCTATTTTTTTATGAAGCATTTATATATTAAATAGTAAACTAATTTAATGAATTATAAATTAAATATTATATATAGATTAATAAATAGTTGATTTGAATAATCTATAACAATTATTAAGTCCACATTGTTTAGTTCTAATACATAGTTTTTATTGTTTTTTTTACATATTTTGTAATTAAATAAACTAAAAAAACTACGATAAAAATAAAAGAAACAACTGAAAAGAATATCCACACTCTACAATGTTCCATCCAATACGTTTCAATATAAATAAAAACGTAAAATAAAATAAAATAACAAACTTGCAAAAGTGAAATGAAAAAAAAATTGAAGAATAGTATATTAAGAAACTAGTAGTTTCATAATCGACGATTTTATCGCACGCAATCTGTTTAGAAAACGACCCGCGCAGTGGGGAGTTTTCTAAAGGATTAGTGCGATAAAACGTCTTATGAAACGATTTTTTTATAGTATTTTTTCAATTTTGCATTTTTTGTCTTGAAATTTTAAAAAATGTGTATATTATTTTAAAATAGTCAATTTGAAATTTTGTTATTATTACTAATTATTTATAGTTAATTAAAATATTTAACATTAATTTAGATATTCTTATTAATTTTATTTATAATATAATTATTCGATTTAATTTTCACTGACGTTTGTATGACCAATATGACCAACCTTGAAAAACAAAACTTTGCGTATCGTAATGAAAGCCATTTCGATACGCAGTTGGGTATCAAGATGACTTTATTTTAGACGCAAAATAGAAAAAATAATTTTTATATCCCTTTTTCAATATTTTTAAAAAATGTTTCAATCTTTTAAAATCTTTTTAAAAACATTAGAAACAATGACGCAGTACAAATTTGCGGGAATCATTAGATTTTTCATAACACATACACATAACACATACCCAAAAATTACGGTTAGTAGTGAATACGTCTATTATAATAACGTAATGGCCAATAAATTAAAGGCATCAACCAAAAAGTTTCAGGTACGAATCGAATCACGGTATCCTGTATTTTGAGCTTTTTTTGTTTTTATTTATATTTTAGGCTCAAAATCACGACAGTGGAAAATTTCAAGTTTGGTTTTATGACAAAAAATAGTAAATGCTACTGGTCCGTCCAAATAAAAAATCTACCTTGCTGTGATGCAATTGACAAATGAATTTGTTAATATATATTTTTTTGCTCAACCGTGAGGAGCTCATTATAAGCAACAAAAGTAGCCAAAGAGGTTGTATCGTACTGTTAATTATATCTGCTGCTGAGCGTTTTGGCGAGGACATTCATTTCGGGAATGAGTGGCATATTTGAAATGAGAATACAAATATCCTTAATCTTTATTAATGTATCGTTATAAATTTCTGGCAAAAAATCGAAGTTGGGATCTTGATCAGCAACGCAAATGTGGTGAAGATGTCCGCAGGCGTAATCTTCTACTTTCAGCCCTCGATATGTAAAACAGTTTGTTCTAATTTTATGATTATTTTACGAGCAATTATTTTACGAGTGCGAAGTAGAAAAATATACTAACGTTTTATATATCAACGGGATTTTATTTTAAGAGCGTAAAGTTCAACTTTCATCCTCGATAACTATGATGTAAAATGTGTTTTACGATTCGTTTATGCGTAATAGTATATTACATATCTAGAGTTGTAAATAGCATTTTACATGCGAGGGAAAATTTTGCGCACGAGACGCGTAGCGTCGAGTGCAGTATCTTCACGAGCATGGAAAATGCTTTACAACTCGAGATTTGTTATATACTTTTCCTACGACTTTGTTTTAATGCCCAAACACATATAATTACTTGAAAAAATGAACTACTAATTATAAATAAAATGCAAATAGTTTACAAATTGTGGTAGGCTTTGCATTATTCTGTGTCAAAATGAATTGAAATATTTAATTTTTAAAAATCAAATTTTTCTTTAAATAAAAATTTTTCTTTTTATTAAAAGCGTGCGGTAATATATATATGAAAATCCATTACCGCACGCTTTTTTTTACTTACCGCACGCTATTTGAAATAATCAATTTACATGTCATGGATAGTGCGATGTAATTTATAATTTACTGTGATAGGAGTAGGAAAATAAATTGTTGTATGAAGTTTATAGAGAAAATCATGGCATGTTTAGTAATTTTGAATTTTCAAAATGTCTAGCGAGAATAAAAAATTCTAAAATTTCGGGATTTTGGGCATCCCATTCCCCTTCGGGCTTCAATATAAACCACAGGCGTAATCTTCTATACTTGGAGCCCTCGATATGTAAATAACAATAAAATAATAATAAATAATTAAAATAATAAGTGTTATTACTAAAAATATAAATAAAAAATTTCATTTTTAATTTTATGTCGATTTGGGTTTAATTTAATCTCTCCGAAACTCTTTACCAATCACTTTCAAATGTTGACCTTCCTTTCAATTTTCAATCTATCTGGATTGATCAGCTAGAATGCTAATGCTCTCCGTTATTCATATTTCCCAATGGAAAAACTAAAATATGCTCCTTCTATTCTCATTACGACTCTTTCAAATTATTGTTACTAATTCAACAAAATGTACGCGCCAAAACTTTTTTTTAGGCTTAGCAACGCACGCCGGGTTCTGCTAGTATTATGTAAATTATTTGAACCGTTAGAATTGTTTAACTGAATATCTCATCCTAGTTTACGGTACATTACCGTAATTAACTTAAAAAATTACCTGTATTATATCCATTAAATCCTCTTTTAATTAAAGTATAATTAAATAAAATTCAAAACATTAAATAATAATATTTAATTCTTCTTCATTCGAAAACAAAATTACAACCGACGACATAGTAATTACGAACAAACTATATTTCATATCTAAGATAATTATTTCATATTTTTATCTTTCTTTTATCCACCATTACCCAAAGCTGGAAGAAAGCTTGAAACATTTTTAACTTTTTTTTTCGTTTTTAAAAGCGTAAAGCTTTTGATAAAATTTTATTTATTTTTGTTTTTTTTGTTCATAATTAATTTTGTAAATCAAGAAGGATCTGTCATTAAATTCTCATTAAAATTATTTTGTTTATGGGGGGTTGGGTTATGTTTGATTTTCAAAACTGGAAGGAGATAGTAGAAACTGTGCATGGAATGGGATTAATACTTTAAGTTGTTTTTAATTTAATTTGTATTAACATATAATACCAATAATAACAATCAAAATGCCAAACAAAAATTCACAAAAATTAATTGGCTCATGGTGAGTTTTTGTAGAATGCAATGTTAAAAAAAAATCAACAGGATTGAACAGTTATTTGACCCACGCAACTAATTTGGTTTTGAATAAAATAAAAATTGCATCATTAGCAGAGAATAAGATCTATTCAATAACGTGCGCCTTTGTTGAAAATATATTTTTACCAAATAGAATATGCAATGCAGGCATCTGTATGATCTTCGCATAGAGAAATCAGTCCGTTTTGATTTGTACGATTTTTGTTATACTATTTAGTCTAATTAGGGGTGCTGGCGAATGAACTATGTTAATTAACATTAGCACCATCAATCTTAGGGGTGCATTACTTAATGATGACCGCTATCGTTTGGTCGATGAAACGAAACTTCTAGGAATATATTACCGCTTTGGTGTTAGGATTATTGAGAACCCCGTTTTGTTCCCGAAAGTAATTAAACATATATCCTTTTTATTATGAAATCTTTTTTTATTTTATATTTTGTTACGTTTAATGAATTATGGATTAAATATCCATTCTTTAAAAAAAATATGATATTAGAACGCATGTTAGTCTTAAAATGTATCTCTATGGTACATATTGGAATTCCTTTCACTTGTTGGTCGAAAAAACGCACTCCATTTTTTTGTACGACTTCTCTCATTTACTTCTCGACCTAAAAAAATTTTCTTAATGATGCTTTGTTTTGTTTCTCAAAAACCTGACGTCACCATTATGATAATTTACAGCACAATAGCAAATTTTTCAATGTGTGTGTTTGAAATTATTTGGATGATTTTTGACTAAAAAACTATCAGTTGTAATTTCCCAAGGGCGGTGACAATTCGAAATAATTTTTTGCCAAACATTTCGAAAGCAAGTATTTATCAATACCACTTGCTTGAGGAATTTTCAAAAAATTTATCAACAAACGAGGGGACTTCGTTTAGAATTTTTTTGCCATTTTTCATTTCTTTATATATTTTTTATGAATTATACGTTAGCCTACTGTGATATCAGCTAATTATTTTAGAATTTTACCGGATAAGATCATTTCAAACCATTCATCTAATCCTTTTTTGATATCAATTATAGATGATACTTAAAACTAGGGTTCCCAGCTTATAATTTTCCAAAGAAAGGACACTTCCAAAACTATGAAAAAAATTTAATTTTATATGCATAGGCATTTATTGTATTTTTAATTCAACACAGATTCATCATATACATATATTATTTCACAAATTTAACTTAATTAATTCACAGATTTTAAATCTATTATTCGTCAGCAGACAGCAATAACAACTGATCAAATGTAATAACAATATAAAAAAAAATCAAACTATGTACATATGTAAATAAATTCAGTACTTTTACATATGTAAGTATTTTGAATTCACAGCACGCAATTTTTATCATAAGTAAAATACAAATGATGAAAAACGTGTTCCAGACAGAGTTGTGAAAACTTGGCCATTTTTGATTTTCCTGAAACTTGGCATATAAGTAGTATGGACAAAATAAAAATACAACTTATTTAAAAAAATTTTTAAAATGCATAGTTTGAGCCACCCCAACATGCATGAAAAATGAAAATTCTGCCAATCCGATGTAACTTTGAAATTAAATTGCTCAAGAACGGCTATACCGATTTCATCAAACTTTTTTTGTTTGATAGATGATTAATTAGTCGTTTGAAAAAAAATTAATTTATTGTTTTTATAATTAATTTTTAAATAAAAATATTAAAAGAACTTTTTTAAAGATGGCGCTAGGGTCAAAGATCAATTGGAATTTAATTAATTTTTTTTTTGCAAATAGTCCTATCCTTACTCTAAAATATATCAAATTTACAAAGAGGCTAAAATTCTTGTTCTTGAGATATTTAATTTTAAAGATTTTTAGTCATTCTAAAATTCTAATTGTTCATTATTTTTTCGAACAATTTTTATCATCAAAAAATTTTAACCACTGAAGTTCGAGAAAATAATGAACAATTAGAATTTTAATCGGACTAAAAATCTTTAAAATTAAATATCTGAAGAACACGAATTAACACCTCTTTGTAAATTTGATATATTTTAATGGAAGGCTAGAACTATATTTCAAAAATAAAAAAAGTTAAAATTTAATTGATTTTAAAATTTTTTGTTAATGGAAGTTGTTTGAAATAACGAAGAAAAATTCGAATTTCAACCGTACTAAAAATCTTTAAAATTAAATATCTCAAGAACAAGAATTTTAGCCTCTTTGTAAATTTGATATATTTTAGAGTAAGAGTAAGGATCCCGAGAAAAAATAGAGAGATCTAAAAAGATCTGATTAGATCTCTTTTGATCAAATTAGATCTAATGAGATCTTTATTTTGAGTTCAAAAAAATGAGAGTTTGATCTTTTCAGATCTAAAGAGATCTCTTTAGATCAAGGTAGATCTTTAAAGATCAAAGAGAAAAATTAGCGTTTGATCTTTGAAGATCTACAAAGATCTGAAAAGATCTCTTCAAATCTTGATAGATCGTCAAAGATCAATGTAAAATTTGCGTTTGATTTTTGATGATCTACCAAGATCTCCAGAGTTGCAAAGGTCAAAGACTAGTTTTTATCTTTGATCTTTTAAGATCCACCACGATTTACAGAGATCTCTCCAGATCTGCAAAAATGTGAAAATATAGAAAAAAATTTTTACAAAAATATTGTTCAGATCTTAAGAGATCTCTACCACTTTCCTAACAACTTAACGGTATATTTATTTGCATGTGCATATTTAATTGAGTTATTTTCATAACTATAGTTCTGATATACAACATAATTGAGTTATTTTCCACTTTTTTGTGCCTCTTTTGCTTTTTCTGAAGTCAGTTCTATTTTTTTTTTAAAGTTTATTTTTAATAAATGGGATTTTGTTAGATCAAATAACATCTTGATAGATCGAAGCAGATCTAAATGTATCAAAGAAGATCTGCGTAGATCTAAGAAGATCTGCATTTTGGAATATATCTATACAAATCTGTTTTGATCTAAGGAGATCTGCGCAGATCGTTGTAGATATGTTCCAAATTGCAGATCTGATAAGATCTCTTCAGATCTCTGTATTTTTTCCCGGGATAGAACTATTTTCAGAAAAAAAACTTATTAAATTCCAATTGATCTTTGACCCTAGCGCCATCTTTAAAAAAGTTTTTTTAATATTTTTTTTTAAAAATTAATTATAAAAACAATAAATCAATTTTTTTTCAAACGACTAATTAATCATCTATCAAACAAAAAAAAGTTTGATGAAATCGGTATAGCCGTTCTTGAGCAATTTAATTTCAAAGTTACATCGGATTGGCAGAATTTTCATTTTTCATGCATGTTGGGGTGCCCCCTATGCTCAAACTATGCACTTTAAAAAAATTTAAAAATAAGTTTTTTTTTTATTTGGTCCATACTACTTATTTGCCAAGTTACAGGAAAATCAAAAATGGTCAAGTTCAAATTTCGACTATTTCACCTGCGTAGATCAAAATACATGAAATAAAAATACATAAAATAAAATAAAAATAAATCACAATTTAATTACAAAATCTAATCACTAATAATTAATTACTATTGCAAAAACGATATTTTTGTTTTGTTTTTGCACACTTCA